>JANPWX010000201.1:349646-466024 GCA_024734555.1 Trochalopteron elliotii
CGGCCGCGGGCTGGGGGGTCCCCGCCGCGGGACGAGGGGTGCGGGAGCCGCCGGCGGAACGCCGCTTGGCGAGCCCCGCGGAGTGCCTCGTTTGCATGATAAAGGCGGCTGGCGAGGGACGCTCCGCTGCTTTAATTGTGCATGGCAAAATAGTAATTAAATCATTTGTAATTAATTAGTAGCTGAGTAAACCCGTCGGCTCAGATAAGAGCCGGAGCGTATCTATGAGCCGGGTTGCTCTCTACGGGGTGCGGGTGGATTTAAGCTCGCTGTGCCGATAGGCAGCCCCGGGCGGGCGATGGGCAGCGGCTGCGGGGCTGTGCCGGTGTCGGTACCGGTGTTGGTGCTGGTACCGGTGTCGGTGCCCGTCGCCTCCTGGCGGCGGCGTCTCCATCGCCGGAGCGGCCGCCCCGCGCCCCGCGGAAAAGAGCATCAGCACAGTCCTCAAGGCTCGGCCTCAGCCGAGCGGGCGGCACTTCGCTTGTTTTACTTTATATTTGTCAAAGGGATACTTTGGCTGAGCCGCTGAGTAGCTAGGAACAGCCAAAATGCGAAGGGGGAAGGATAAGGAAGATTTCTGGCACGTGTTGGTTCTTTGGTTTTCTTCGGTGTTTGATTTTGGTTTGGTTTTTTAATACTATTACTATTATCTAAGGGCAGGTTAATGGGGCTTTGAGCAAGCCGGTTGAGCAGATGCTGTCCCTGCCCGTGGCAGGGGCTTGGAATGAGATGATCTCTATGACTTTTCTTTCCGAAAGAAAGCATTCTATGATTTTGAACAAATCTCTGTCTGTTCCAGGTTCGGGTTTGCAGATACAGTGTTACCAGTGTGAGGAGTTCCAGCTAAATAATGACTGCTCCTCTCCAGAGTTCATCGTGAACTGTACAGTGAATGTTCAAGATATGTGTCAGAAAGAAGTAATGGAAAAAAGTTTTGGTAAGAATTCAGTATTTATTCTTCTGTTTATCTGGTTTAGGTAGCATTTGTTGCTTTTGACTCCACCCATTCATGGTGTTCAGATACAGAGGAATCTCGTGTCCCTACCTGAAGGGACTGGATTCAATGTCTTGTACTTCTGAGTGGCTTTGCAACTCGATGAAATTAAACGTTTTCCTTTAAAACTGGTGTGAAAACTTAGGGATGCAAGCCAAATGTTGATAAAGCTGGCTAATACACAGCCTTATGGGTCTCTGATATAGTTTCCCAGCATTGGGAAATTAATAACAACAAGTTAGTTTAATCTCATTACAGTTAATTACATGGGCTTTTTCTCCAAGAGATAGAAGAGCATCAAATTAGTAATTCCCTCCTTTCTTTTATTTACTCAAGCAATTTATATACTCTGAAGGTTCATCTTAAGGGAAGGAAAGTGTAGTGATCTTTGCTTTCATCCATTAAAGAAACCATCAACCAAAAGGGAGAAAGGGTTTTTTAAGAAAAAGGGCAGGGGGGAATTTAGGGGGGAAGAGAAGGGCACAAACAGATTTGTCATACCAGTTTTTAAGATTTTTTTTCCCCCTTACTGCAATTAATAATAAAGTTAACATATTAAGACAGCAATGTGTCCAAGAGGAAATCAGCTGTGATTCTGCACCTTGCCTCTATTGTCTCTTGAGCTGTGTTATAAATGGCTGGGTTTTGTTCAGCATCATGGAAGGCATTTGAGATTTAGAGAGAGCTGTCAGGTCTTACAGCACTGTGCTGCTCTGTAGCTCTGTACGTGAGCAGAAGACAGGAACTTTACTGGGGACTCTGGAGCAGGGTGGGAGGCAGGAAGGGAGCTGGAGCTCGTGGAGCTGCTCAGGCAGCTGAGAGGGTGTCAGGCACTGGAATGGACAAGGAGCAGTCACTCACTGAGGAGCCCCAGCCTGTGCCAAGCCAGGGGAGCAGAGGGCAGCTTGGGGCTTCAGAACCCTGATTTAAGGGGATGCTGCTCTCTGGGACTGCCAGTCTCACAGCTTTGGTGTTTTGCTGCTGATGTAGATCAAGCCATAGCCTGTCCTTTCCCAGCAACTCCTCCAGGAGCAGCAGGATGCCTCCGTACCCAGCAAACCTGAGCAGTCATCCATCCTGAACATCAACAAGGGTGCTTGGGCTTAGCAAACTCCTCTTCCAAGTGCTGGTCAGTCAGCTGGCCCCACTGTGCTGGTAATTTCAGGTCACTGTGTAATCAGTCCTGGATAAATAATAACAATTGTTGTTACGTGTCAAAAGTAGCTGAACTGCTGACGTTCCTGGGTAACACCATCCACAGTGACTACTGCTGGGAAATACGTAGAACCTGTCCAGTGTAGGGGAAAAAAAAACCCTGGTTTTAAGCTGTTTGAAGGAAGATTAGTCTCTCTTAAGTTATTTTTTTTTTACTAGGGTATTTTATTTCAAGTTTACTTGAAAAGGGTGGTGAGGATGTGAGATAGTTACAGCTCGCAAGATACTTTTAAAATCTTGAGTATCTCCTAAATGACTGCTTGAAGGCTTTGCTGTCTCCACACCACAGCTTCTGTAGTACTTTTCATGAGGTTAGAAAGGAGGTTGTGGTGATTTGGAGGGCCCTAGATGTGGTAGTAGACACAGATAAAAAAAAAGTCAGATTTGAACTTTTTTCATTGATGCATAACTTGTCGTTACTCCTGTGAAGAAATGGTTTGCCATACAGTAAATAAGCAGCTCTTAAACTTCTTGGTGGGTTTTTTTCTGTGCAATTTTATGTTTTTTTCTGAGCAGATCCTTGGATTTTTCCTTTAGGCAGTTACAGCATGCTGTGCATAGCAGGTGCCATTGTTCTATTACATTGTCTTCTATAAATGCGTTTCTTATTAATTTTTAGTTCAGAGATTGTAATTTTCAGCCAGTTAATAAATTAGAATTTTAGCCTTTTTCAAATTGAATGAAATTTACATTGCAAGCTTAGTTTCTGTTACCCTCAGTCAATTTTAGAGAGGGTTGGTTGTAAAACAGAGATGATTCAGTTCATCATCCTTTATTGGTTTTATTCCTAATTGATATTTAAATGTGTGCAATATAAATGCCTTACTCTCCCAAGTTTTATTTAATAATTCATTCTACTTCAACCAGTATATTTCATAACCTGATTCTTTTGGTTGTTGCTTATTACTGCAAGCTGAAACGTTTCAAGTATTGATTTTAATTTATAATAGACTTGAGTTTGAGCTTTTAACCCAGAATATGAAAGATGCAAATTTGCATTTATTTGACAGCCCAATCTCATAATTAGAGTTTTTTCCTCTTGACTAAATACAGCCAAAGGAGTGCAATTTTTACAGATTAACCCATTTTTGTCATTAATAAAACATAGCTGTGTCAGTGAGCAAAGTGCTGCAAGTTCTCTCAAGGCTCATTTAAAAGTTCAGCACAGCATTTTGAGATGAAGCTCGTGGTGTGAGTGGTGAGCATCCCACTGAGGGAGTCACCCTTCCTCTGCAGGAGGCATCACTTGGTGTGATTTGCTCCCAGGGGGTTGCTGGGTCAGGTTCTGTGTTGTGCCTGCAGTGCAGTGCCCAGCATGAGCCCAGGGACTCTTTTCCCTGAGTGTTTGTTGTTTCCCTGAGTGTTTCCCTGTTGTTCAGGGAGTTGTCCCACGGCATCTCTGTCCCTCAGCCTTATTCCTGGGTTAAACTCCACACAGTGGCAAATTACAGCCCTGTGCTGTTCTTCCCCTTTACCTTGCAAAAAGTTCTGTATGCCTGATCACAGTTAAACAGCTCATCCTCAGTTTCTCTAAAATCAGTGTTTCAGATGTCACTGGGTTCTTTCAGAACATTATCTCTGCTCCAGATGAGAAATAACAGCAGCTCAGGCATGTTCCTAACCCAGAGCTTAAAAAGTGGCAGCCTGATGTGAGCAGCTAAGAAAGCAGGTGTTGGTAACTTTCATTTTGAATTAAATCATCAGGCACCTGATCTCAGCTGTTTGTTGTATCAGGTAGACATTTGCTCCTTTGGACTACTTAAAGTGAATTGAGAATTCAGCAGCAAATGGCAAAATATTTTTCTCTCTTAAGGCTGAGTTGTATTTAAAAATTTTGCCAGAAGAAGTTTAATGACTGTTAGCGCTCTGTTCCAGTGGGAGATACAGGACAAGACAGTATTTTCCCTATGATAAAGAACCTTACAAATTAATTTGTTCATGAAATCTCACAAATAGGAAAAAGCTTTCTTTCAGAGGGAGGAGTGATGAGAATGGAAAGTGGCACTCAAGACTACCAAGAAATTTTTTATCCCACAGAAATTAATGTAAAGGATAAGTTTCTAGTGCATTCTTCAACTGGATAAGCAGGTGTTTGAAAACTGTGTAAATTGAATGTTTGACAAAGGATCAAAGTTCTTACCGTAATTCTACTTGCAGATACTTTGTGGAAATACCCGTGGTGGATTCCCTGCTCCCACTTGCCTCTCTCTTTCCAGTCTATGGACTTTTAAATTAGAAATGTCAGTGCTCCTTTGTTTTTAGAATATATGTAGCAGCAAAGAAATCCCACAGTATATTGGGATTAAGTGAAGCATCTTGGTGATATATAGATGAGTATATAATGTGTATATGCTGATATATATATCATAGAAAACATACTGGTAATGATAGTCTTGCCTTTTACTGTGAGGAAGAGTTATCTGAGCATGATGGCTGATCTAAAACCTACTTGAGGCAAAATGAAACTTGCAGTGTGAATACATCAGAGAGGGATAAAGCAGGAAGGATGAGAGAGCCCAGAGAGGTGGCCAGTCCCAATTTCTTGTAACTCTCTGCAAGTAAACCTGCCCACGTGCATGTTTTGAACAATACACTGTTCTAATGTAGTTGTGAACATACTTTTACTAACTTTTGCAAGGAAAAAGAAAAAGATCCACAGGAGCAATGCTTTAAAAAAGGCATTGCTTCCTTTTGCAAGCAAATTGGGAAAAAATCCAATTATTGTATTAATCTGCAATAAGAAACTTTACTTATGTGTTTGGTTTACAATGGTCCTTTTAATGTATTTAATTAGTATATAACTCTGCAGTGTGGTTATAGCAATTGCTGTGATTTTGTGCTTAAAAGCAGTGCACGAAAACACCATGAGCAAGATCAGCATCTCAGTGTTGAATTAGAACTTTATCTATTTCTTTGAACTCTTTCAAGTATTGGTTTTCCCATCATTTGTTTTATAAGTGGCTATACTGTATGATGAGTTGGGCTGTGGTAAATTCTTTACCTGTAATTATTACTTGGTTTTGCCATGATTGAGTTGCTCATGTGTGCCTGTCAAGGATTACAGAACCACACACTTTTTTCTGTTTTTGTGTATAGAATCCATTAGTACTGATATTAATTGCATATTTATATCGAGGGAAAATTATGCTCTGGTGTACTTTTATTGACAAAGTGATTAAAACAGCAAACAAAGTTTAATGTTGCCAGAATTACTGCAAGCATTAAAGCTTTATAGGAAGTTGTTGCATCCCCAGTATCCATTTAGAAACAGTAAGAAACATCCACTGAATTGGTGGTGTGTTTTTTTTTTTTTTCTCTACACTTTTTTGGTCAAAGGATATCAGAATAACTCAACAGAATTTGTTGGAGTTAGGGGGTTTTTTTTGTTTGTTTGCTTTTTAAGCAAAGCACGATATAATAAATATTGACAATTTTAAAAGATAAATAAAAGTTTTGCATGGGACACTTGGTACCTATAACATCACATATTGTGCTACCAGGTGCCCAATGAAATGAAGACATAATATCAATATTGGAAACACAGTTCACTTTTGATATTGAATAAAAGACTTGAAATGGATGTTGTTAATTTGCACTGTATGCTGGAAACCTGGATCTCTGGATACGTTGCCATTCAGAAACACTTTTTCTCAAATGTCAAAGCCATTTCCTTACTTGTAATTTTTTTCCAATCTTTGGGTTTCTCAGAAAACTTCCAGCCACTTATGGAATGAACTGACCTGAGTGTGTCAGCTAAGGAGAAATTATGAGAGTGTGCAGCAGTTGCTGTTCTGACTGCCTTTCAATAAAGAAAAGCAGCAGTGGAGTTAACAGTTCAAGCAGTTTATGACTTGAAAGTCATGACAAAGATCCAAGTGCAGAAGTGATGAAGGCTGCATTATTTTAAGGAAGATGGGGTATGTGGTCCAGCAAATTTCATTTTTCACAGGACATGGACAATAGCTTTTTATGTTATTTTATTTCTCAGGCTAGTATGAAAGATATACAAATGAATTTTGTGATGATACAGTGCCCACAGCCTCGTGTCTCTTAAACCTCCCCAAGAGTTTCCTATTGCATTTCACACACAAATGAGTTTGTGTTTCCAAACCTTCTTGAGGCCTGACCCTGTCACTTGTCTTAGCTCTCAGTGACCTTATCAAAACATTGGCAATGAGCAAGCTTTAATTACTCCAAACTGTTTTCATTTCCATTTTTCCTTCATAGTCTGGATGTTTTTTTTGGAAAACTTGACAAAACTGCATTTTGCCAACTTACCAATAAGTCTTTGAATCTGGAAAAAGCCATAGGAAAAAGTAGGAGGATCCTACTCTTGAGCTGAACAGGCTGTAAAAGCCTGAGCGTGAAAATAGCTGAAGATTTAAGAGCAGAATGGGTTTCCAAAGTTCTGGCATGGAAGTGCCAGCATCTGAGGCATTCCACTGAAATAGGTAAGGACATTTATTAGGGATGCAGCAAGACCATTCACCTGCAAAATTATTTATGTGACTTTTTGGAAGGATGTAGAATTTGTAACGTTTGTAAAGAGAAAAAGGGCTATGGCTTGCCTTCATCTCAGCACGTAAGGATTGTCAAGAAAAATGGTCATACAGAATTCTGAAAATCGAGTCCAAGTTCACCTCTGCCTCTACAAGATCAAGTATATTTAGGTCTTGATGGCAAAGGACATTTAGATCTTGATACCTTTGTGTCAGGTAAGAGGAGAGGATGGAAGGCTGTGAGCCAGATCTGTTGGGAAGATTGTGTTGTAGTGCTTGACTCTATGTCCACGTTAGTGGGCAGAGAAACAAATAAGAACAGTAGGAAACAAAGGAATTATTAGATATTCAGATATTAGATATGCAGGTGAAAGCTGAGCTTTGACCTCTCATTTGTAGCCTCCCGTGGTTTAAAAAAAATTTGATAACACCACCATTAGCAGTTGTACTTCACTTTCCCAGCCCTATGCATTTTTAAGCATTTTAATGCCATGCTTCAGCTTTGCAAGCAGTGACAAAGACTTTTTTTGTGATGGATTTGTTGTTAACAACACCGTTTTGAGTCACATTTCCAGCACCAGAATTAGAAGGCACAACTTACAAAAAGATATCAGGGTAATCTAAACCCTTGTCCTCTGCCTGTCGACAATTGTCCAGTTTTCTCCTGAGCTGACTTAATTTCTGCAAGGAGTCATGTCAGGGTCAGAAGGAGAGTGAGGAGGCCAGGCTTTCATTGTCAAAAGCTTCCTGTTAGTTCCTGAAAAAATGTGCAACTTTTTAAAAGTGCCAAACATATGGAGGGTTTGTGATGATATTAGGTTTTCCTACAAAACCATGATGACAATATGACTAGTGAAGCAGGTGGGATTTGGTGGGGGGTGTTTTATTTTCATTTTGTTGGGGGGTGGGCAGAGGGGGTTGGGTCTGTTTCATTTTTAATAGAATTGTATACTCTGTAAGAACCTAAAGGCATGGATGTGCTTTTATCTCATCTATGGAATGCATCAAAGGGAGGACCAGGATGAAATAGCTGCAGTCCTAAAACACAAGATTAAAAATCAGGAAGTGTGTGCAGAGCTTTGCAATAGATTTCAAGTCACATGCATTTAGTGCCTTGGGGCTTTTTTGGTCTGGAAAACACAGATCATGGTGGCTCACAGTATTTAAGTAGCTGTTTACAGGGTGATTAGAAAATTACATGAAAATATTCTGGTAAGGTACAAATTATTTAAACTGCTTGTCTCATCAACTTTCTCTCTGGAGTTCACAAGGATAAGAAGAGTTAGTGTGAAGTGAAATGGTTACAAGACAAGGTTGGATATGATTATATTTTATACTTGCTTAAATTGTTTGGGGTTTTTGGGAGGGTTTTTTGTAACAATGAATTTACAGCCATGGCTGAAAAGCTGTGTGTTGAGGAAGCTTAATTCATACTTTAAACCAATAAAAACACGATCTGACTAAAACTGCAATTGTTTGGGGAAGCACATCATCAGAAGAATGATTGCTTTTCAATATTCAGTCACCTTCTGTGATATTTAGGACCTTATTAGATAAAATATTTGTAATCACTCTCTAGAAAATAACAGATCACAATAGGACCTCTGGAGCCTGTCACTGTTTGATGTATGTGAACAGGTACTAGCTGAGAAACTGATTATTATCATAGCAAAACCACTGAGGTCATAAAAAGATGGGCATAAAACCTAATACGGAAATTAAAAAATATAATTTGCAAACTTATTTACGTATAGTCTGAACCCAATTTTTGGAGCATTACTGATTCAATAAAATGCAGAAAGTCACATTTATGTTTTATATTTCTTAAAAAGTGATGTTTGCATGTTTACATGTTATTCTCGCCCTAGTATAAATTCTCCTTTTATTTCTTGGCAGACATCATAAAAGAGCTTTTGTTAGTCCTACTGGGTGCTGAATTTTGTTTGAGTGAAGGGTAAGCTAGTGACGGTTCAGGGCAAAAAATAAAGAATGAAATATATGAATGAAGTCACAAAACAAGTGTGGCTAGGCAGAGCACACATCAAGTCTATGTACAATGAGAGGGACAACTTGCAGATTCACCAAGAGCAGCAAATTGAAATTTTTGGTGAAATAAGACAGTTGGAACTATGCAGGATATTAAAATAAAGGCGTATTGGTACATAAGCACAGTCCTCAACTTGTCTTTATGAGCAACAACATTAAGAGAACACCCAAACTGATCCTGTGCAATTCATGTTAGTGCAAGAGCTAGGACACCTCTGGGGGGGCTTCTCCTGAGTTCTGTGTGCTACACTGAATTATCTATATTATTATATAAACGTTGGCCAATTTCTCACCTTTTGCTTAGAAGAGATGGGCAAGATTTAAACACCCAATCTAAAAGAGTTGAGTGAAGGATCTGTCAAAATTGAGAGTCTAACACTTGATGTGCCTGCTGGCTTTCTCAGCTACTTACTTTAAGATACAAAACTTTCCTATAGCTCTTTCTTTGCTTCCAGCACCTGGTGCAGTCTTGAAAAGGCTCAAGGATGCCTCAGTGCTGGGCCCGAGTTGGACATAGACTTCTTTCTGAGCTCCAGAAGATTTATGTGGTGGGTTTGCTCAGAGCACGTGCAGGGGATTTTGCTACAGCACTGCGTTTGTGGAGCAAGCTGCACAAGACCCACACGTGCCTGTGAAATTGGTTAGATAAAAAACGGTGTAGAAAAAGCTTTCTGTAAAAAAGTGGAGTGTTAGTCCCAGCCCACAAGATCAGAGAACATCTGGCTTGGAAAGCTCAGTGTTGGGCAAAGTGTTACTGTCCACTTGACTGAGCAAACTTAGCGAGGAGAGTTTTGTGTTTGTGAGGTCCTGTGGTGCAGGACAGGGCTGTGGTTTCCTGCTGAGCTGTGCCATTGCAGAAAGCAGTATCAGAGCAGCTGGGTCACAGGAGTAGGAAGGTGACTTTTTTTGGAAACCAGGTCACTGATCTCAGAGGTGATACCCTGGTTGCCTGTTTTGGCTTCAGAGAGCCTCTATGCATTTTGCTGAAGGACACTCCTGAGAGTACAGGTGCAAACTGAAGTTGCACAGTGCTTGGATTGCAGTTGGCTCTTAAAAGTTGGAGAGTCATGCTTACACAGCACCTTTTTTGTCTGCACCTCCTAGAACAGAAGAATCAGAGGTGTCTAATAAGATCCTTTTCAATCAGTAAGAAACAAACCTTGGATCTTCTGGTGCCTTCTGCATAAACACAGTGTAAGAAGTAGGTGTGATGTCACCTTTTCTGG
The DNA here is from genome assembly GCA_024734555.1 of Trochalopteron elliotii. Lineage (NCBI taxonomy): Eukaryota > Metazoa > Chordata > Aves > Passeriformes > Leiothrichidae > Trochalopteron > Trochalopteron elliotii. The sequence goes on from JANPWX010000201.1 coordinate 359,627, forward strand.
TTGTCCTAGTAACAAGTTAAGCTGTTATTCAGGAGAAGTGCACTGGGCTGTGCAGACAGGGTAGAGGAAAGAATACTCACTTTTGGATTTGAATAAATTATCGCTTGAATTGTTTGTTTCAATAAAGACTTAATGCCCCTGTGTGTGGCCAAAGCAATGCCAGGGTGCAGATGCACAGGATGAGACTGGATCCAGCTGAGAAAATAAATATTGCAAGCAGGAACTATGGAAAAGCCTTAAGATTTACACCCATTCCTTCATTGCAAGGAATAAGGCAGAAATAGTAGTTTGGGTCTTGACACTGTCTAAATATGTGATGACTTGTGGGGCAGAGAGAGGTGTAACCATGGGCAAGTTGCTTAGTCTGGAAATAAACTTTCCATGCCAAATTTAAGCCCAAATCTGCTTTAAAAAATCCCTGAAAACAAACATGGCTTTTGTAGGTATATGTGGCAGGAGAGAATGTGGGATATTAGCACATTATCACACAGCTGTTTTAGTTCTGTGTACTCCCTTCTTTTCTTGAAAGTTCTTAATCTGCATCCCACAAACTTAGAAGCCAAAATAAAGGAAAATCTATTTTAGTAGTAGGTCCTTCACAGTAAAACATCCTTGTAGCATCTGAACTGCTGTTGGGGGTCTGCTGAATCGCTGAAAAAGGACAAATTACTCTGTGTTCATCCATCAAGTAATTGGGCAATAAATATACTAATTGAGTAGTCGTAAATACACTAATTGATCACTAGTGTCAGTTGTTGAGGGTGGATAGCTGGGAATGACCCCATCCCAGTAAAAGCAGAGTGTAAAAAGTGAAGTCTCCTTCTTTAGCCAGTGACTCAGAACAATCTGAGGTAGAAGAAAAGCTTCCAGAAAGGTTTGCAATTATTTTTCTGGGTGATATGTTAATGAATGCATCAAGCTGATTGCTCAGGCAAGAATACCCAGTAATTAGCAGTTATGTCTGTGGTATGAGTCTTATGAGGCAGATAACCATTTTGAAGAACTGTCTGCAGTTCAGCCTGCTGGTGGCAAATGATTCAGGGAGATCTTGGGGATCGTTTTGGAACTGGCTCAGCAATGCTGCAAAGGAGGAGTTTGAGCAGAGATCTCTGGATATAACCCAGAGAGGGAGTTATGCTGTCCTGGCTGAACTCAGGGGGTGAGCTGAAGTTACTGGGGCCCATTAACCTGTTTGCTGGAGCGAGGAGAAGGTGTCCCTGCCATCAGATCATGAAAGTCAGTTGTACTAATGTATTTCCTACCAGAATTATGATAGGAAGAAGGTTTGAGAGTAAGTGAAGTCACAGCACAAGTGTTTTAAAAATGTCACTCCTGCATGCTAACATTCCCTCTTTTCCCACCAACTTCTGTGCCTGTTTGCCTTGTGTCTTCCTGTCAAGATACTGCAGAACCAGGGAGGGAGCACAGCCTTTCTATGCTGATCAAGCTTGCTTCATACCTGATGCTTTGTCAAAAGCACTTAGTGTGATAGCAGCTGGTTTGTGAGATCAAGAGAATCTATCAGTACTTAAAGGAAAAAAAATCTTGGATGTGAAGGGCATGTTGTTAGCAAAGGAGCTGTTAAAACCCTGATGGAAATGCTAAGTTTCTTATGTAAAAAATCTTTCTAAAATTTAGATTACTAGAAAAGGGAATGGGAATAAAGAAGCATTTGGGTGTGAAATTTCCTATTGTAAGGCATTTACTGAAAAGCCACTGGAGAAGTGTCACAGGGGGATTTTGCTGCTAGTCAGATTATTCTCCCTATTTGGGTGTGAACATGGTCCATCTGTTCATGAAACTTTGTGTAATAAAATTTTGGTCTGTGCAGGAATACTGTAAAGGAGCTCAGGATTGTGCTGTGGGGTTGATCCTGGAGAACAGATCTGTTGCAAACACATGGAGTTAAACTGCAGGACTTTGATTTTTTTGCAGGAGAGGTTTCCTAGAGTTGCCTGGTGAAAACCATGCCTCAGAGGGCATCATCTAATTGTTCACAGCAGTGAACAATTCTGGTCTCCTAATCTATGGGAGAAGTGCAAAGTGTGATATTGCAGGGACCCAAATTAATAAATCACTAGTTCAAGTTGTGAACAGAGTTTTGCAGGAAACCTGTGAAAAGGAAATGGCAGGAAGAGAGTGATCTGTAAAATGATGGGAATAGGAAATCTGCCAGGGTCAAAAGCTTTTTACAGGCTCGGTCTTTGAGGGGAAAGTCAAATTCACTGCTGTTCATATGGAACAGTGAGGAATGGCTGAGTTTGGTGGGTTGCTCAGGGAAATAATCTGATGAGGAGATGTGGGATTAGGGAATAGAGAACAGTCATTGTGCCTGGTTTAATTGAATACAGGAGTCCTTTCTCAAAAGGGAAGGGGAAGGAAAAAAACATTTATGGTAGCCATGGGAAGGGTCATGTCTGCCTCTGCTCTAGGAGGAGTGCAGGAGGAACGTGGACACAGCACCAGGTCTATTTGGGGAACATCAACTGAGATTTTGGTATTGTAAAGCTGATCAGTGGCAGCACCACTGAGGCTCCTTGACAGCAGTGGCTTGTCAGCAGAGACAGAACTCCCTTCTTTTTGCAGACTGTAGTAATAAAGATTGCATTGCTTGATCTGTGTGCCTTTGCTATTACAGGGAGAACAGCCCACAGCTCCTCTTCCTGCTTGAGAAAAGGCTCTACCTGCTGTGTTGATTGATTGAAACTCGCTGGAGACAGGGGAAGATTTAACACTCACTTGAGGGCTTCTCTTCATAAGTTTAACGAGATAGATAGCCTAAAAACATGTTTCAGAGTTGAGATTTGCAGAGGGAGAACACAAAACAAGGAAAGCCCTGCATTGTTGGGATGGCAGTGTTGTGACAGTATAAAAGAATTGCTTTAATTAAAAGTCTCTGAAGACAGGAAATCCTTCTTTCTGAGCACAGCCCAAACAAAGGGTGTTCTGCTGCTACTCGCAGCACTCAGAGGTGCAGTGGCTGATGCCAAATTACAGAGGTTTCTCCTGGACCAGGCAGTTGCTGCAGTGGTTATTAAATCCCTGGAGAATGAACAGGTATCTGCAGGCACTGTACATCCAGTACCTACCTGCAGGTTATATTCCCACCTCACTCCCTCTGAAGAAAGTCTCAATCAGTGTGCATTTAAAGACATTCTGGGACCATGCCACAGGATGCAAAGGCACCATTCTCCAAAGGAATCCTGTTCCCTTGCTTTTCAGGAGGAAAAAAATAAAAACTTTTTGAAAATCCCGTATTCAAAAGGAATAGTGATTTTATCATCCCTAGGAATATCCCTACCTCTCTTTGTAACTACAAGCAGGCAAGCCTCCATTATCTATTTCTATTATGGGCGTGTTTTTCTAAGACACAATTTCTACTCTATCACTTGCAGGCAAATTTTGGAGTAATGAGATGGGGAACTGCCATAACCATTTTCTGCTGTGACAGAAGAAAATACAACTGTGTGTTTTAAAGTCTTTATAAACCATGTTAAAATAATAGCTAAAAAAGTACATGCATCAGGATGTATTTTTTCAGTCAAAAACAATCTGAGAAATTATAAATTAGCTTATTAATTAAAATTACCTTAAATTACATTCAAAAAGGGAAGACTTTCAACTCAAGAAAGATGCTTCTATAGAAATGGAAATTTTTGTTATTGAGGGTATTAAACTTCAAAGACAAGAACTGAGATTACCTGGAAAAGTACTTCTAGTTCTTCTTCAAAAAAAAATTAAAAGGGGAGGGAGGAGGATGAAAGTTTTGCTGATAATCATCCTCTTTTTTCTCTTGGTTACTTGTCTGTGTGTGGCAAAGGAACAAGAAAAGGAAAAAAAAATTCTCAAAAGACAAATTAAGAGCACAGAAAGCTGTAATTACTTAGGCACCTTAACTCAGACATGTTCAGCAATAGAAACAAAACTAATTTTCTCACTAATTGCATTTGAGTTATAGCTATTCAAACAGTTTATTCTGAAAGATGAAGAATTCCAGTTATAAAATGCATCATTTGATATACATTATGCAAATTAAGTCTGTAATATTTTTTGGTTCCACTAAAAATTCAGTTTCCCCGAACTACAGGGGAAATCCCAAGCAGAGCGACCGTGGCGCTCCCGCAGCACAGGGCTGCTGGTCCTGAGGTGTCTGCCCTAAGCACCAGCAGTGCTTTGGGGATGTAAACTGGGGTTTGCAGCTGTGTTTGAGCACGAACCCTGCTGTAAAGTGTTCCCCTCAAACGGAGTAACCCTTGTTCTGTCTCACAGGGATCATGTACCGCAAGTCCTGTGCCTCCTCGGCAGCGTGTCTGATCGCCTCCGCCGGCTACCAGTCCTTCTGCTCCCCTGGCAAGGTCAACTCCGTCTGCATCAGCTGCTGCAACACTCCCCTCTGCAATGGACCCCGGCCCAAGAGGAGGGGGAACTCTGCCGTGGTGCCCAGGGCACACGTGATGACCACTCTTCTGCTGCTTAAATTTGCTCTGTTGTTTTTGTACTGATAAACTTCAAGCAAGTTGTTTTTTGGGGTTTTTTTTTTTTGCCCTGACGCAATTTGTCCTGCATCTTTCTTTCCTCAAAGACGCTGCAATTATTTTCTGTTCGTTTCCAAATCCCTGTCAACAGCAAGGGGAGTTCAGTGGTTGTGTGGAGAAGAGGAGCTGATATTTTGGTCAGCTAATGAGTTCAGTTAGTAGATTGAATTTCCAGTGTGCACTTAAAAATCCCAGCAGGATACAGAACTCCTGTTCCTTTTGCATAACTGGAAACAAATCCATCCGTGTTATTATTCCTTTTGCGATGTTGTCACTTTCCTCGGTCATTCCAATTTCCGTGTTTTTAAGCTCACTGCTAAGCATTAACTTTGCCTTATGAAGTCATACTTGATGTTCACAGAGGCTGTTCTGTGCGCCCGGAGTGTGCTCTGAGCCGCTCTCAAGGGACACCTCTTCCAGGCTGGACTCTGCTGGCGCAGGACCCGGCTCCTGTGTGCCGCAGCCGGGCGTGGGTTCCTTCTGGAAGGTGCTCAGGAAAACTTTGGCATTGCCCTTGGCAGAAGAGCTGCGGCTGGAGGACATGAAGAGCAGCGGGCGCAGGGAGCGGCCGCTCTGCGCCCCGGAGCTCTGGGTGGCCCTGAGGAACCTCTCCCTGTTGGCGTGCTGGAGGCTGAGGCGGCAGCACAGCACCTGCAGGAACACGCTGCGGAACTGCTGCGAGGAGATGTTGTACAGCAGCGGGTTCACCACCGAGCTGAGGTAGAAGAAGATGTTGGCAATGGGCAGGAGGGTGATGAAGGCGTTGAAGTAGGGGATGGTCCAGTCGTGCTTGGGCTTAGCAGCAGCCATGATCCTCCTGACCTGGTTTGGCATCCAGCAAACCGCCAGAGTCGCGATGATCAGTCCTGCGGGCAGAGAGAGCAAGAAAGAGGTCTGCATACAGGGGGCAAGACACACAAAATACCATCAGTTCTGCACTTACTTGTTGGGAAATGATACCAATTTTTCAGTGTTTCGCTTGACAGCTTTTTCTGCCGGTAGCATCTTTTTGTTTGTTGTTTTTAATAACTGTTACAAGGTCATTGCGGCACATGCTCAGACAAAACGCTGCATAGCGCTTGGATGGTGTTTCTTTGTACCTGTTGTCATTTATTAGTTTTCAAAATGTTCTTTCTCTGATCATCTGTGTCTTTGGAAAGAATGCGGTTTTATTTTGGTTTGCGCTCTTACATTTCTTCCGTCTTCCCCTTTACTTTGAAAAACAAACAAAATAAATAGAACCTATAGCCATATTAGATCAGGCAATACCCAGAAGAGATCAGATTCTTGTTTGTACTTTACAAAAAAGAAAATGTATGCATAATAATATATTTCGTGTTATTTTTGGTAGATTTCCTCTTACAGAAGCTATTTTTAAGTAAAATGTGTATGGATCTTTTTATGGTAATTAAGATATGTTGGGCTTTCTTAAAAATCAAATTCCAGTGGAATTAAATGATGAATGTAAATGAGAAAAACCCAAGCCTAGTCATGAAAGTGTAAGCAGTTTCAGATTGTAAATTACGCTTTAAAAATGTGGTATCTGACCATTTTGTATTTATATGTAAATATAAATACATGTTGCTGCATCACTAATGGCATTAAAAAAAAGGGGTGGCTGAAGTGTTGGATGTCTGGAAATTCTGCCTGCGTGGAGCGTGTTCTGCAGGGGGCAGCGGTGGTGCCGGAGCAGCAGCCCTGCAGGAATGTGTCAGTGACTGGAGCTGGCTGTTCCCAGGCAGGACATGGAGCAGGAGGAAGGCACCTGGCTCTTCCTCAGTGGCATCCTCTGCTGTGTGCCATCGCGGGAAATTGGACACCTTGTGTGACGTCCCAGGTACACAAAGTCACTCCTCCTGCTGCTCCCCCCACCACCCAGCAGTGCTGGCACGCAGGGCAGCGTCCAGTTTACTGTGCCCTCTCAGTTTACTGTCCCCTTCTCTCTTTGCAGGAGCTGTGTCTTACATGAACACTTGGAGGGAGCACAGGCTGCAGTCTGGCTGCTTCCCTGCGGCAGGGAGTGTTCTGGTGGGGCAGTTCTCACTCTGTGTCACCTTGTTAACCTCATCCAATGCCTGACCTCTGCTCCCAACAGCAGCACAGGAGCTGTTTAATTCTTGCCCCTCTAGGCTGAGCCAGACTGCCCCCACTAAACAGGTCACATAGCAATGCCATTCAGGAATAGCAGGTTCTTGAAGCTAGGAAAAGGATACTTCACTAGCAGGAAGATGTGAATGTAGCAGGGAAAGGAGACAGAAAATAGAAGAAAGATTTTTGTAACTTTGAAAATGCCAGAGAGCTTCATCAGGCTATGTTCAAATTCTCACCACCAGTATCCCCAAGCAAAGACAAAGTCTGAAATGCCTTTAAAAAAAATCATAAAAGGGATAATTAGTTTAACAAATTTATTATCTCACTGAATGAGCTACCAAATAAAAGCTGTCCTTTGGATCCCTTGCTTCTGTAATCACTTACTGTTGCAATAACTTTGTTGGGATGGGGAAGTAGCAGATCTTAAACCTACAGCACTGGCTTAAGAGCCCTGGAGGGCTGTTGTTGGCAGGGCAACAGTAAATCCATTGCCAAAACCTTTGCCATTTTCAGTTCTTTGCCTACCACAACTCTCCTCAGCCTCTGTTTCTTTACTCTCAGTCCTACGGTCCCTTCCCTGACCCTTTGCTTGCTTCCCTGCTTTTCCCCTGCCACCATGCCTCACTATTCAGTACCTGCTGTGCCTCTGTGAAAAGTTGATCTGAATTTTGCATTAATGCTGCAAGTGTTTGTGGCCTTCAGTGCTCTTCTCCCACTGTCAGCTTAACAACTATAGGAAAATACAGCCCCCTGAGCAGTGACTTGTGCTGAGCTGTACAAAAAGGCAGTGGAAGGATTCTGTTGTTTCACTGGGGGTTTTTCTCTGGTGCAACTTAAACTCGCAAGCCCAAATCTGTGGGATTCTCATCAAATTTTACCAGAAGATCTCTTTCAAGTGAGAAGAAAATAAGCTGTATTGTGCAATTTTTTTATTGTTGTTGTTCTTGGTTAGAAACAGGATACTTCATCATGCTGATTAATAGTTTCCTAAATTATGAATGCTGCTGCAGAAAACTGTGAGCAAACAATGCGTGCATTCAGTTTTAAACCCCAACTGCATTGCTCGGGGATGTCTGATTTTTTTTTTTTTGTTTCTATCTGAATTTCTCAGCATTGACCTTTCCTTTTAATTCAAACTGCCAAGTGCTTAAGATACCCCCTTATATTCTTCAGGCACTTTTGTTCTGCAGAAGTGAATATTTGGTAGTGAGTACAGTGAGTGAAAAATGAGCTGCGTGTGCCCTTGTGCAGCACAATGAGGTTTGTCTTTCGGGGCGCGGGAGGGGACGTCTGCAGAACTGTTGTTTTCTGGGGATGACTAATTGTTCATTTTTACACTTTGAAAAGATGCTTGTTGACTCAAAGGAGATGCACCATGCAAATAAACATGCTGACAGACTCACAATATTTTTCCCAACTTTCACACTTGGCACGGCAGCGCGGAGTAAAGGGAAGCGCGGCAGAGGAGCACCTCGGGAAGCCTCTGAGCTCAGCACTGCTGCTGTCAGTTTGAACCTGGGCACAGGCTGCAGGAGTTTGTGTTGTCCTGCAGTGTGCTAAAGGTGCTTAAACAGCCTTAACCAGCTTGAATGTAAACCACAATGAATCTTACACCAGCACTGATGTATTTTTCCCCATGAGCTTGCTGCCTGATAGGAATAATTCTTCACATTTCAGCTCATGTCCAACTTTGCCTCGCACTCCTTCTTATTAAAGGGAAAATGATCAGTAGCTCTGCTTTTTTTCCCCCATTTCCCTGACCACTGCATGGAAGTGACACAGAGCAGAGCTTTATCTTCCATGGAATAACAATGTTTATAAACAAAGTAATGCTGTGGTTCTGCAACCTCCATCACTGGTGCTTGAAATTTCCAACTCACATTTGAATCGTTCCAGTTTAATCATCAGAAGGGCATTAGAAAAATGCCAGCAGAAGCCAGGAGCCCTTGTGTTACCTTCTGTAAGTGAGAATATCTCAACCTTTAAGGACAGGAGCTTAGAATTCATTTAACATTGATTTAGATATTTCAAGGTAACAAAACAAAACCAAACAGACATTAAGAGATCTTTGACTAAAACTACATTATAAAGCTAAACCATAAACAAGCTACAAAACTGTTTACCCCAAAATGGAATTACCACATCCTACACATTTTCATCTGAAAAAAACCCAGCCCAAGCTTCTTTACAAACAAAGCACACAAATTTGACAACACTTCAAATTTAAGAATCATTATTCTGACTTCCCAAAAGTCAATCTCACAGTATTAATTCTTAATATGTGACAAAGGATCATTTATGTAGTAAAATAAACCTAACATTTAAGTGCCAATAGTATAAATATTCATTACTGGCAGAGAATAGGAGTTTGGCAGTCATCTATCCCTTAGCAATACTTTTTTATTACTCAGAAAATTCCTCTGGGCCATAGGGGACTGAATTAAATTCATTATGAACTTTATTGGGAAGGATTTTAAATATGTGCAGATGTCTGGTAGAGAGGGCTTCCTTTTCCATCCTTCCCCTTGTTCTTCTGTTGAATAGATTTTTGTCTTTTTTTTCTGTACCTGAGCACTTAAATCTGTCACCTTCTATAACCCACTGTTTTGCCTCTATCCTGGCTGCTGCCAGCCATCCCAAAAAGCCTGAAATTGTCAACAAGATCACAATTGCCACCAGACAGTGCCAAGAACAGGTTTCCTTTGGCTGCCACAGCCCCTCAGCTGAGGCTGTTGGTGACCTCAGGTGCACAGTCCTGTGCTTGTGCACTTAACCCTGACCATCCTGGTGGGTCAAGGTCTGCCAGACTCTGCTGCTGCTGCTGCTCTGTCCCAGCCACCCCAAAGCACAGTTAGATCTCAAACTTTTGTCTCTCTGGGATTTAATTAATGACACAAAGGCGGCCTCTCAGCATCTGCTTGTAAACTGACATTTAAATGGCAATTGTCAGTGGAATAGAAGCATATGGCTGCTGAGCTGTGAGTCAAGTGCAGGCAGAAATGCAGTTGGTTCAGAGGAAGAGCTTTTCTTAGCTTTCATTTCATTTTTGTGTACTTGGCCTGTCTATTCTCAAAGGCACAACATGACACTAATGCTTAGTCACAAAATCTTCAAACAGTGCATCAGAAGTGCCAAGAAGTCCCAACAGAGGAAGAAAGACCACTTTTAATTATTAAGTTTACCATCATAAAGCAATCCTAATCACAAGGAAAGCACTTGGTCCCTACTGGATTCTGCTACAAATGGCCTTGAAAACATGTACAAAGATACCTTCCACTAATCAGGGTCTCAATGGTCTCGATATCAGCCACTAATAACTCAGGAAAAGGAGAAAAAAGCAAAGACAGAAGTACTAATTAAGAATGCTACTTTCAGGAGGTGGGGTTTTGGCGTGTATTAGTGTTACATTTATTATTTTAACCAGGACAAAAATCTTGGGTTTTTGTTAGAAATAAGGACATAAGACACTAGTTTATTGTCTTTGTAGCTTCCAAGAAGAGTCAAGGCATGAAATGCAGTTTTCAATCACTGAGATGACCTTCCCAACTGCAGATCAATGCAGTGCTGTCTTTCAGCATCTGCAGCTGCTCCATGCCTCTGCTGCTGCAGCTCCCTGCATGTGAGGAGTCAGCTGCCATATGCTTCTTGTCTCCTGACAATTGTCATTGAAATGTCAGTTTACAAACAGCTGTTACTTTTACTGCTGCAAGTTTGGCTTGTGAGTGCAGCAAGGAAACCAGGCAGAGTGATGCCTGAATGGCAGCTGCCCCTCAGCACTGCAGGCTGCTCTGCCTCGGGGTGGGAAACTGAGGCAGGCTGGAGCACCTCAAGGAGGGGACTGTCTTTCATGCTCTCCAGTCTCAAGGATCTCCTACTGGTTCTTTTTCAGACAGGGAAGAGTTTGGAGCAGTTTCTCTGCTCCTCGAGCAGCTGGGTAGAATTTCTGACCCAAGTCTGCAGCTTTTAACAGCTCCTGGTGAGTATCTGGTGTCAGCCACTGTCCAGAAAGTGACTCGACCCCCTCTCCACCTCTGACCAACAGCAATGAGCTGTTGATAAGCAGAAGGGTGTGCAGGAGGGTGGGAAACAGGAATACACCTTCTGCTCCCAGTCCCATCATTGCCTCCCCTATTGCATCCCTTGGGTTTAAGGTCAGAAAGTTTAAAAGCAATATCCACGGAGGAACTGGAATGTCTCTTCAAGGCTTCTGTGGAAATTGCAGCATTTATGCCAGAGCTGGTATCTCCACATAAAAGGGTCTGTATAGCACAAAAGGCCTTTGTATATCCTAAATTAGTCTTGTGATATTCAGTGCTGTCACGCCTGCATCTTTTTGTACAGCCTGTCATCAACTCTCTAGGAAACCTCTGCCTTGCTCTCTAAGATCTCAAATAAGGGGAAAAAGTCAATGGGACAGATCCGAGGGATAATCCTGCAGACACAGAGAAGTGGCCACACTCCTCCTGCCCACACACAGTTGCAGAAGGCCCAAGCAGGCTGCTGGGTTCTCTGTGGCACCAGAGTGCCCACAAATCCAGCTCCAGCTGCTCACACACACACACACATCACACTGGTGTGAGATAAGCCTGCCACAGGGCTCCTGTCAGATCTACCTCTGTGCCCCTGTCCAACACTTGCAGCATCCTTTTGTGGTTCACAGCTGGGCCTCAGATCAAAGTCTTGTCCACTCTGTGTCCCCATTAGGGAGGGCAGTGAGGCAGCCCCTGGGTACAGAGGCACTGCAGGGAGCACCACCAGGACTATAAAACAGAAGGGGTGGTTTCACTGCCCTCACAGGTCTACTCATTAATCTCCCATTTCCCAAAACCCCACCACCCAATCTGTATTCAGTGCACAATGTCACAACCATCAGTAAAGGTTTTGCTTGAATGAGGGCTGCACTGTGCTCCATGGGCAGGATAAACTTCTGACAAAGATTAAAAACAGGAAAAGAATACTAATACAAACTTCTCCCTTGCCCCTCTCAACCACATGCAAGTTTCTTCTGCTGAAGGACAAACATTACAGTAATAATAAGCACATATTGATGTATGTTGAGGTGAATATAAAATGTATTAACCTGAGAGATAAACATTGATATTGCTTTGTCCATGTCAATATTTAGTTCAAGGGACAATAAATTTTGATATTCACTGAAACAAGTCAATACATGCATTGCTACATGAATTTTCTATAAGCTCAAGTTATTCAGCAATTTTCTTTTTTTTAATCCTCAACTTCCAGAATCACAGATTTGTCTCGCAGAAATGCTTCTCTGTAAGAGAAGGAGGCAATAAGTAAACTTGCCCTACTCAGGCAGAGGGAAAATAATTAGAAGATATGGCCAGTGTCTATCTCCCAGGGATTTCTTGTTCAGTTTTTCCAGCCACCAGGGAGACCTTCAGGTTCCCTATGAGCTCTGACACTGGATCTGGGCTGGCTGCTGTGTGCAGCCTCCTCAGAGAGCAGGGATTTCCTCATGGCTGCACATCAGCAACTCTCTGCCTTTGCTGTGGAACCACCTCATTTACAGACCACATACACGGGTGCCACCAGCAAAGCAAACTGAGGTCAAGCCCCTACCCCTGCTGGTTCTGCAGGGGAACCAGGGGCAAAGGAGAGAGTGAGACAACACCTTTGTCACCAGCACAGGCAGGAAAATCTCTGAGTGTTCACAAACAGGCTCTGGCAAACACCCCACAACCCTTCTCAGAATGGGTTTGAACTGAACAAAAGCCAGCAACAACCTCGTTATCGTTGTAAATACTGCTGGAAGGATTAAGCATATGGCCTGGGACAAACGGCTGAAAACCAGCTCCATGTACAACCCATCAACAGATTCCAGCAAAAAAACCAATGGACCAGCAAGTCCCACAGCCTTCAGAGGCATTTGGGTCCATCTCATGCTCATTTTGCTCCTCCCAGCTTCAAGGGTGCCGTGCAGTGAGGCCACGTCTCATTAGCGAGCACGCTTGGGTGACAGGACACTGCTGTCCCATCAACTGGTGCAATAAGTGAAAGGCACTGAGGAAAAAACAAGCTGCCTCTTGGGGCAATAAATGAGCCAAACATGCAAGATTTTAATAAATATATTGCTGTTCTGTTGCACATAAAGTTGTGTCTCTTCCAGCTAAAGCCACCATTAAGAGTCTCACTAAATCCCAAATGCTAAAGTGATGCACAAATTCCTCCTGTAAGTGACCATTCTCTGCTCAGAACAGTAATGTGTTCAAGTGTGGGGCAGTGAAAACACAGGGAGTCTATTTTTTATTTTACTTAAAGCTTCTGTAGATAACTGGAGTTGTCAGGTGTATGAAGAAGAATTTCAAATAAGTATTTGCCCCATGGCATCAGAAAATCACCTGCTGCTGCTTCTGACACTTCATTTCACAGATGACTATGTAAATCATCACTGAGGCCCACCAGATGCTGCAGAATCCAAAATGGTCATCTCACTTGGATTGGACTAATTCCCCTACCTTAAATCCCCTTAAGGGTTCCATGGGATCACTGAGACTAAATGGCTTCTCAGAGCTTCTGGCCAAGTGTGGTGTCATTGAGCCAAACCAAAGGTACAAAAGAATGCCCCCAATCCCTCTCTGGCTGAAACCCCAGCATCACCCAACAATTTACTCCATTCAGGTCTTCCCTGCCCTGCCACTCACATTTCATCCCTTGACTGGCAACAAAGAGCTGCTCTGGGCTGGCTGAAGCACAGCAATATCCCATCAGTGGCAAGGAGTGAGGCCAATTTTGTGTTTACAGAAACCTGACCTTTAGTAGAAGCCAGTGCTGAAGGAACCTGCCCAGAAGAACACCTGAGCTTCCTTGCAGAGTGATGATGCTTCAGTGTCCATTGTACTTCAGTTCTCTGCAGCTGATAACAGCCCATTGGGTTAAGAAACACAATCACTGCCATTAAACAGGAAGATTATGAGAGATTTACATGGAGCTGAAACAAAATTTCAGGTCTGTGTATTATTGATCCACACATCTGGGACTTGCAGGGCACTACAGCAAAATGTTTTCTGCACCACTGAAACACAACAATTTAGGGGGATTCCATCACACACTTCTCCACAAGCAATGGCAAGCCTTGCTCTTCAGAAGAATAAGCTATTTTTACTTTGCAGCATCATCTAACAGCCCACAGCCCTCAGTTAGAGTGGAACCACTGGCACCAGAAGTTGCCAGGGGAACACAGATATGCAGAACATAATTAGTGAGGACACAAGTGTTAACAGTTTTACTTCTTAGCAATTTAAAATGTCTGACAATTATCTTCAGTTCCTAGCAGGGTCAAGTTTTGCTTCTCAAATATTTTTCAATACTGTCATTTCGCAGCACAAACACTAGAAAAACCCTAAAAACACTCAAAAAGTTTTCCTGACAGGAGTGTCGTTGCTGAACGTCAGCAGACGTTTTGCAAAATAGTGATTAAAGTCGTGATATGCTTTTAAAAAACAGACATGCCCATAGAGCACCAGAAGGAATCATGTCAGTTTTAATGCTCTGTGTTGGGTTTGCATGTCAAGGGTTTGGCAGTGGGTGGCTGCAGAGGTGGCTTCTGTGAGAAGCTGCCAGAAGCTTCCCCCACGTCCAGAGGAGCCAAGGGCAGCGGCTCCAGGATGGACCCGGCCCTGGAGGTTTGTCTTGCTCTTCAGAGTTAATCTTACAATATCAAACTCCATCTTAGCACTCCTCATCAGCTATAATTCAGTCCTAAATGTGCACAACTGTGCACAGGGATGATGCTCTAATTTGTGATACTGTACGTGGATGTGTCAGTGCTGAGGCTGCACCCCCCCGGTGTGGGGAGCCCCTGAGTGCGGGTTTGTCTTTCAGGGCACTCACCAACACACCACAGAGCTTTGCCTGGGACCCCAACCCTCTGGACAGAGCCAAGGCTGCCCCCAAACATAAAAGCCAGCAGAATTTCCTATGATCCCATGTCCTCTTGGGTGCCTTCCCTCACAGAGGTGGGTAAACAACCATGAACATACAGTAAATATCAACTTGGCATTTGAAGCGAGGGCTGACTGTTCATTCAGGTGCCCATCTCATGCAGTTTGTCAATAAAAGACAAAATCCAGCATCTGCTTCTGAGCCATTCATGAGCACAGTTCACCAGTAAAACATAAAAGCCCCTTTAAAATCAGGGTTACTTTGGCAAAAGGAAGATCAAGAATGTGAAAATATTCATAGACTCAGCAACAGAAGTCATAACAGGGTAAAATAAATATAAAGTGTTCACTTTTAGAAATTTTAACATTCCAGCTGTCAGGAAAAACACGCTTATTGGAAATTGCTATTTCTGAATTGAGAAAGTATTTTTAAAAATCACTAATATGGACTGAAATGTGTAGAAGGGAAGAGGTTTAGTTTTATTGATGTTTCTTCCTTGCAAAACAAATTCTTACCACGCTTGTTTTGATTTTCTTTTAGAAAGAGTGAAGACCTGTTTTCCTTCTGCATTGGCGAAACAATGGGAAAAATACATCTTCCATATAAATCTCATTTAAATTCTGCATTCTAACTAGCAAACACAATTTGGAATTGAGAGGTTTTTTTTGTTTTTACATTACAAAATGAGCCGTTGCAACATTAAACAGCTCATCTATTGCAATTCAGCAGGAGAAATCATTGAACAATCAACTGCAGAATACAAATACAGAACGACGCTCTATTAGCTCTGCAGATACATCAGATACTTGTGAGCTCTGCCAGAAAGACAAGCTTTAAATATATGTTATATGGAACTGATGATCATGGGGGGATCAGCAAAGCTCTCCCTAAATGAGAGATGTATTATCAATATACAAGTCAGATTTTTGTGTGAAAAACTTGCAAATGAATAAAACTTGCTCTATTTTAGCAAGTGAGATGAAAATGGAATTATTGATGCACAAATGGTAGCACGATCATGCTTGCCAGCTGCTTTACAAAACAAATGCAATTGGAGTTTATGTTCAGCAGCCTAAGTGAGAAGAGAAACCAAAGCAAATTGCCATCAAAATCATGTGTAGTTATCCAAATTCCACCACCAAAATCTGCAACGGGAAGCAGGAGCCAGGGAATGGAAGAGCAGAAATTCACAAGGCAGCTGTGGCACCACTGGCATGAGGCTGACAGCTCAGGGGCTCAGCTTTCAGACTGAAGGCCACTTCTTTGTTCTCCTCTGTCCCTGAGAACAGTGATTATCATAACCTGCAGGAGGGTGAGGAATGAGGTGTTTGGTGACGGCAGACAGGAATCTTTTGGAAAGAGTGAGGAGAGGAGGAATCTCTGACTCAGCCATCGCCGGTGGCAATCCCAGCCCTGCAGGCTGAATTCCAGTCTGACTCTTTGAATTTTGTCCTGGCTAGCATGTCAAAGGGGGAAACGTAAATGCTAAGCAACAAGGCAGCTTTATTTTCTAAATTAGGCCTAACCTTTGATTATTTGGATCAAACCCCTGGGTAGTGGCAAAGCTCCTTGAAATCACTCTAAGAAAAATGTCCCGGGCAAACAGGGCTTGTTTGCAGCTTCCCTCCAAGAAGGCTTTCCAGGGAGCTGTAGTATTTTGATTGCAGCAAAGTTTCTTCTCTGCTAACACCTGAATCTCCTTTTATTTACATTTTGGAGCTGTCCAGAGAATTGTAATGAGTTTGAGCCTGTCAAAACCTCCTTTCTCAAGGCTTTTCAAGGAATATATATACAAGATAAAGAGCATTCTTCTCCCTCACCACAGCCTTGGCAGCAGACTAATTCAAAGTCTCCTGTACCAGGTAAGGAGAATGTGCTGTGCAAATGGCATTCTGGTAAATACCCGGGCATGGACTCGCCCAGCACACAGACACCATTTGGTTTGAGAGCCTGCTGTCTGTGCTGTGATATTTGCACTTTGCTTCCAGAAGCTGCTGGGGACCTCCAGAATGTCTCAGGTGGGCAGCTCACAGCAGATGTCAGCCAGCACTTTTTCCTCTCCTTCACAAACACAACCTCAGCCTTGTATCCCAGCTATAGCAAAAGATCTCAGCTGGTTTTGGTGGGTATAATTTATTTGAAATAATCTCCCTTATAACGATTTAATGTTTGGGAAAAAAAAAACATTGCATGCACCTTTCTTTTATCCAAGCTGTACAGGGTACATTTTGCTGGCCTTTTAACTCTCTTTTATTTCCTTGAGGTGAATCCACAGCTAACCAGAGTATTCCAGGTGGAATTGGAGCATGCAGCTCTCTCTGTCTTTTGTAGCACCTTTCCAAGGAACACTAAGAACCATATTACTGCAGACCAGAGAAAACTAATTAAGCTTGAGCTCCAAGTACCCAACAGCTTCCTCTATCCCTCTCTTCCAGAAAATGAAGGAACAAAATGGTGCTCTTTGAAGGAGACTCTATACACAAAGTGCAAGAATCAAGATGTAGAAATGTATTCCATTATGCCATTTTTAGCATAAATTCTGGAATCCGTTGATAAATATGGTGTTTTCTGGAACACGGTGAGGATGCAGAGGATTTTAGCAAGGACTAAATCTATCCTACTGTAAATTGCAAAATATATTTCTTCCTCCAGCCTCATGCAGCTGGTTCCAACTGTGGACACACAGGACTTGTGTGAAGAGAAAAGACTTCTACAATAACCCTTTCACATATAATAAAAATATGACTGTGAAAGAAAGAAAGAAGATCATTAAATATCAGAATTCACAGCAACTGAGGAGGTGATTATAAGCATTTGGGAACTTTCCTATGCATTTATATAGCACTTTAAGTTCAACTGTCGGTCTTCAGTTTGACCCAGACCATGACAGAAATAGATAATCCTAGTACTTCTGACATTGCTACATAATTAAGTAGCTGTTCTGCCCCTGTTAACACAGCTATATCCACTGGACTTCCCTTTCTGCTGCTCTTCCCAGAATGATGTCTTCCTTTGAAAAAAGTTTTTCTACTTCAACTTATCAATTAAGACATCTTGGGAAGAGATTTTCAAATACCTTTTTTTTGAACTTAGGAAGGTTTCTACCTACTAATGAGTGAAACCTTAACTCCCAAGAGCTAATGGAGCTAATTTTTCTCAAAGTATTCAAGAGATTAACCCAGAAAGTATAAATCATCCTCCCATGCAGCAAGAAATTTCTTTGACCAGTAAGCCACAGAGCAAAGGACAAGCAGCTCTTTCCTACAATATCAGAGCAAAAATGGACTCTTCTCTCCTCAAAGTCAGAGAGCTGAGAGCCAAGAGCCAGGACTTGGTGCTCCAGTGACCCCTGGGGAGCTGTGAGCAGGGTGGCAGGATGCCCTTCCAAACCCTGCCTCCCACTTCTGAAGTCAGGGAAAACTCTTCTGGTGGCTGCACCTTTAAAGCCTGGTAGAGCAAAACAGAGCAGATCTGCTTTGGGGCACTGATGGCTCCTCCATCTCTTTACTAAGACAGCTGGAACACACAAGGGCCTCCAATTTACCCCAAGCACCAAGTAAATAATGTCACCTGATTTGCTACAAGAATATTCCATCTACAGCATCTCCCTAAATCCAGAGGCAGCATCTCCAAAACCCAGGCACTTCTTTCCTACTGCTTTCCTTACACCCAAGCTAATTTATTGGACAAAAAAATCCTGCAGAGATAGAAACTAATTCCAGGTAGGTAAAAGCAATCATGTACACTGGTAAACAAAAAGAAACAACACAGAAGAAAACCATAATTTAAAAGGCTGGTGCGTAACACTGGGATTGCACTTGCTCTGCTACCCTGAGCCACCTCATTACCTCAGTGATTGCAGAAATCCTGCTACACTCACTTGGAAGTTCACAACAGGATCAGGTGCTGAATGCAGCTGAAAACCTGTTTAATTAGTAGCTGATCACAAAAACCAAAATGTACTTACTTGCATCTCCAGATAATACGAAAAGCATTTCAATTCTTATTGCTGTAGCCATATTTCTACTTTAAACTGTATTATTTTTTAAATCTTGTTTGCAGTCAATCATATTACCATGCCCTATAGGAGTTTTTTGCTTAGTACTTAAAAGAACACCCAATGGACACAGTGTGGAAAAGCATCTCAGCATAGTATGAAGACCTGTGCTTAATTTTACATTCTTTATTTCGCAAAAATAGTAGTTGTTCTGCACTGAAATTCATATTTGTAATAAAAGCCCCACTCAGCTGCTCATATACTAAAGAAACAATTCATGGCTGAATAATGTACCAATTCAAAAGCAATCTCTCTAAGCTACAGGAAACCTCTTGAGTTGCTAGTCTGAACAAAATGAAGCCTCAACAAAATGAACCACTTTGAAACTAAATGAAAATTTAGCAAATTGATCTGAACTAGAAAATCCTGTGTACAATGCAGGTCTTTTTAGCCACACTAGAAAGACCTGCTAGAAATCATGTTTGGAAAATAAATATCACACCAATAAATCAAAAGATGGTATTGTTTGTTGGTTGGTTGGTTGGTTGGTTGGTTGGTTTTTCTAAAGGATATTTCTTTTTATAACGGGATAGTGGTTTTATAACTTTGTGTTTAAATAGCAACTGGCTAGAGCTGAAAGAAAAAACCACTGGATGGTGTCTTAAGAGGGATGTTCTCTCTTCTAGCTTTAATTTTTAATCTGCCTTTTGGTGCACCTGGCTCCTCACAAACCTCCCAGCTCCAGAGTTACTTTGAGATCAGCACACCAGGAACCAGCCCTGGCTGGAAAGAAAGGCAGTGTTTGCTTTGTGCACTGCCGTGAGCTACTGGAGCAAAATGATTGCAGATCAAAATTATGAGGTTGCTGGAGCAATTTAGGCTGGCAAGATGAAGAGCAGAGGGAGGGACACGATGCAAATGCTGGATGTGCAGCCGTCCAGCAGTGCAGCAGGAATGTAAAGGGTAATGGAAGAAGGGAAGAGGGGATGGTAAGAGAGGAGGGTTGGAGGCAGTGATCGTATCAAGAATCTCTTATTTTTTTGAAGCAGCATGCCACAAGAAAATGTTACTCCCACTGATCCAGTAAATGAGTCTGTTTTTCATGGAGGTGGCTTAGGGAAATCAAGGGTGGCTAGACGAGAAGGTGTAGTCATGCAAAAGCACAATTTGCAGTTGGAAGCGGGTTTGGAACAAGAGTGAAATGAGAACACCTTTAGGGAAGACACACAGCTCAGCCTCATCTAGGACTATTGGGACATGAAAGGGCAGTTACACAATTACCAAGGACAAAAGGCCTTTTTTAATTAAAAAGTAAATAAGTATGGTCAGCAGGCTCAAAGCTGGGTTAAGAGGTGTCAGAGCTGGTGCATGTGGCAGCAGCAGGTGGGGATTCTTTCCCAGATTGAGACACATACTGGGTTGGGCTTTAAAAAACACTCCTTCCCAGTCTGGTCCCAGGGACAAAATTAAAAGTCTGCTGTAACAAGATGAGCAGCAGCGTTAGACATGTGGGACTGAAAAGAACATTTTACCCATCTGAAGCACTAAGAGAAAGGATTTGCACTGTACATTTGTACAGAACAAGAGAAATTTTTTTTTTCTAATTAAGTGGTATCGAAATATGCAAACTGTGCACTGCTCACTCACTCTGCTTGAATTTGTGATTTACAACGGCAGTTTACCTCTAGTTCCACACCTGGAAATAGGAGATAAATCAAGTGATAAGCTGCCAACAATGGTCTCGAAATGGAGAGCACTTTACCCAAGAGCTCCTCGGAGCTTGCTGAGCTGGCACTGCATTACAGCAGATCCGGCAAGATTATCCATTGATGACAGGAGCTGACGGCGGATACAACACCCTAACAAACTCCCCTCCACACTCTGCCTCCGTGCTTTAAAGGGAGAAGGAGCAAAAAAAGCTGCTGCCTTCAGGAGGTGTTTCAGGAACAAAAGGAGCATTTCCCCGGGATGAGGAGGAGCTGCTGACGCTGTGGGGACTGTTCCCAACACCAGCGTGATGTGAGGACAGGAGCACACACAGCTGCTGTTTGGTACCTCAGCTCTCATGGGCACCCAGCAGGCTGGAACCTGCTGTACCCACCCACCCATCCAGCCTGGGAATAGGGACAGGGACTGCAAAACCTCTGCCCCAGAAAAGGACCATTTTCTAATATCTGCAGCTGTCCAGAGGAACAGCTCCCTGCAGCGCTGGCTGGCAAAGCTCAGCGAGGATCCCCCTCTCCCAAACTCTTGGGAAGTTCCTGTCCCCAGCCAGGACAGGGGTCTTGGGGGGTGTCTCTCGCACACACCATATTAACAGCATCAGAGTCAGGAGAAAACTAAAGCAGCATAAAACCCCGAGGCCAGAAAACAAAACACCAGCACAAAAGAAACCAGTCTCAGTGTGGATGATCGACTTCTGTCTCGTAGAAAGAGTTTCAAGAAAATGCCACCTCTCATTTGTGCCGGGTTTCATTTCCCTCCACCAGCCAACTTGGCGTCCCTCCTGACAGAGTGCCATTGGTTTCCAGTGCAATGTGCCTGGGAAATCTAATTGTTTCTCAAGAAGCACTTCCTAGCTCGTGAAGTTCTTTAGAGCTGCCATGCTCCGTGGCAATCAAAGTGTCTGAATAAATATGCAAAAGTGTGCTCAAGCCAGAAAGCCTTCCAAGGAACCAGAGAGCTTTTTCCCCCTTTCAGCACGGCTCAGAGCCGTTCACAGTCTGTTTTTGTCAATAGCAGTCAGGCACCAGAGCACAGGCACTGCACAGGAGGGTGCCACGTCTTACACTCCTGCAGGGTGCCAATCCCACGGGGTGACACCAGCCAGGGACAGGAACGCGGGATGGGAGCAGCCAAGAAACACACACACACTCACACATACCATTCAAGCTGCTCTAGCTCACAGCTCATGGAAAAACCCCTCTCAGCACTGCGTGTAGAAATGCCTCATAGCTGTAAATAACTTTTTTTCTCTGCTTAATTTGTGTATAATGAAACAGCAGTGAGCAAATGCCGTTCAGTACTCAAAAGAAGAGGCTGCTCAAGCAAATGCATCTTGGAGCCTGCATGGCAGAGCCCTCTTGCTGTGCCACAGGCTAATGGATTCCAGTGGCAAAACATGAGTGTTGCACATTTAACTATTAGATTTGTTACGCAGCTTTAAAAGCAAAGCAGTTTTTCCCGCTTCCAAGCAGGAAGGTCCTATAGTCCTCAAGTTAAAATTCAAACTCTAAGCTCACTTTTCATTAGAAAAACAAGGCCAGTGGTAGCCCACAGTGATAGCTGCACCTTTTGGTTGCTCTTTTTTAAATGGATTTGAAATAGGAAGATACTACAGGTGTTAGGAAATTTCCTCAGCATCACAGAGAAAGCACTGTCCTGTGGCAGAGCATCAAACAGATGTGGATGTCCTCATGGAATTTTTTCTTCTCATCTTTACTGTCTTCCTGGACAAATTTATCAGCCAGAGCAATGGCAGAGCATTACTTCAGCCCTTTCCCATGATTAACACGTTCAGACTATGCTGAAAATCTTCTTTTCAAACTTTTTTAACAAAAAAAAAATCAAAATCCTACTGCTTGGAAGAAAAAAACCCCAAAATCCATAGTTTGCAGAAGAATGTATCCATATTTGTTATATGTTAATGCTTTACCATGGCAATTAAAAGACTGGAAAATAAACCCAAGTGACAGATATATTTTTCAAGATCACTGATCTTTCAACTAGGGGGAAAAAATCCCAGCTTTAATTGCACAAAGCTGCATATCATACTTCCCTCTCTTGAGATTTCATTATAGGCCTGAAACCAGAGAATTGCGTTGCCAGCTCTTGCCTCCTCTTCCAGCTATTTCTGGTTTTTAATAATTATTCATTAATTGCACACTATGATAAGATCCTTGCTGTTTTGAAACATTTTCCCTCTGGCCCCCATACTATTAAAGACCCTGATTGCCTGCCAACAGCGTAAAATTAAAAATCAAAGCACTACCTCTGAAAGGTTTAATATGTGCCACATTGAAAGAGTTTCTACAGCTTACAGCCATGTAATTGCATCACCGGCTAACTGCACCATCTCTCCCAGCGTTTGAAATGTTTTCCTTTGAAACATTAGCCAGCTGAGAGCAGAGGTTTTGTTTAACATCCTGATTTACTCTGTGTGCATGCCAGAGTGTTTTTGTGTCTCCTGTGTCCTTCTCTGCTTCCCCTCTGCTTTGCCTGGGGCAGGTGGGAGGGAAAGGTGAGGCCACCCGGACACGAGGCACCCTGCTCCCACTGGGGAGAGGAGTTAGGGAGGGAAATGAAGAGACAACAGCTCAAGGAGGAGATTAAAACCAAGCTGAACCGCCTCTCTCCCCCAGTCCTTAAAAGCAGGTGGGGTTTTGTGCCTGTAGAATCCCCCTCTTGCCCCTGTTTCAGACCTATGTCTCTCTTTCCACCTGCTGCTCCCAACAAACAGCAGCCCCTGACACCTGCCCTCCTGCCCTGGGCTGCCCAGCCTGGCTGGGCACAGCCTGTTCAGCCCACAGTCACAAAGAGAACTTCCATCAGTCCTTTCTTTATGGATCTCCTCCCCAAAAGGGATGAAATTCACACATTCTGCCAGTGGCTGTGTGAAGGAGCAGGCACCCTGTGCCACTGGCTGGAATGATCCCAGCAGCTCCAGTGACAGGCAGCAATTCACAACCGTGTCCTTTTGCTGATCCACTGAGATCTGAATGCTATCTCTTCATCTAAAAACATCATTTCTAAATCTCATTTCTTCATCATAAAGGTCATGTGGATAAGGAGAGGTTGCCAGTGACCAGCCTAGTGCACACATCCTTACTAGTGGAGGAGCCTGGAGAAATTTGTGCAATTGAGTTGATCAAAGCTGGTTTAGACAAAGAAAACCGTGGAGATGTAGCTCACATTGATCGAAGTGAAGTCATGATGTGCCAAAGGGGAATTAAGATGCCCTTCACACAGTTTGGCTTCTTTAATGATTTCAATATTAACAGTGCTCTTTCCCAGAAAAAGGCAATTTTCTACCTTCATTTTTTTGGACCTTGTGATTATTACAAGTGCCAAAAGCTGTTTAATGCTTATAAAACCATACCTTAGAAAGATAATATTCCTCTGCAAGCCCTCAAATGAAGAAGCTTTGGTTATTTTTATCAGTTTGTGCACCAATACACACTTTTAATTCAAAATCTTGGTCCTGCCTGCGTTGTAATCTGGTTGTCCTTCCAGTTCATCAGGTTTCACTTTCACAGTACTTCTAAAAGCAGTCTCTTGCAAGGCTCTGTGGAGCCTCCCTGGAAAACTGGGTGGGTTTGTCCTTGCTCCCTAACCTAGAGACTGGAATTCTTCTCCTTTAATCCCACACTATCACTGCAATTGAAAACACAAACGCAGTAGATAACAGTAGATGGCTCGGTAAGACAAAGTATATCTCTCTTCACAGTGGCTTTAGGGAGCCAGAAAAGCAGTTGTTTGTTTTCCAAATCACAATTTGGAGGTTATATAATAAAATGTGCATTCGTTTTGCAGAGATTTTCTGTATTTCAGGCTGTTCCCTGAAGAGGAGGAATGCTGCTGGTGCTAAGGTATTTTTTTAATGCTGGTGCCTGTGTGTGGGGCAGGACAGGGCATGGTGAGGACATTTCGGGGGGTAAATGTGAAAATGTGGATTTAGGCTCACAACATTAGGTACTGAGACCTTAAAGATCTTGGGCTAACTCCATCCTAAAACTTGGACCTTAGAGTCTAATTTAAAAGAAAATTCATCTGTCATGGTAATAATTTTTATACTGGAATTGTACAGATTGATGTTTGAAGGAAGTTTCTGGTCTAGAAATTTGAACTGCAGACACAAAGTGCACTTTGCCCCAGATTTGTAAGAATTTCCATGTAAATTCATGCTCCGTGGGGCATGTTCATTCGAAATCCAGAGATCATGAATAGAGATGAACAGCACCATGTTAAGGACCAAATTATTAAATGATAAGTCCTCCAATATATATAAAATAACAAAGTGCTTTCATTCAGGATCAGTCTCTGTTCCCAGAGGGAAGCCTGTGTGATGATGGAGCACAGGACAGGCTGGGTGCCAGGGACTGCATTGCACAGGGATGTCCCCACTGCATCCTGTCACCACCCCATGGGTGACAGGGGAGGATCAAGGGCCCTGAAGTCCCACAGGGCCAACCACCAATCATCCTGGGAGTGCTCCAGCTTCTGCCCCATCCCCACCTGGCCCTGTGCTCACTGCATGCTGCCCTAGCTGCATGGGACAGTGTCTGCTGCACCAACTCCCCACGTGCAGGCAGTGGGAATTTTCATTCTGAACCCCTCTCTGATTTAATGTCTCTCCTTTCTGCACCCACCTGGTATTGTTTAAACATCATTTCTCTCCTGGTTTGGCTCTGCACAAGCAATGCCAGAAGGAACATGGTGTGTGCCAATCTGCTTTGCACCTCCCCACCTTCTCCTGCACCCCAGTGCAAGCCTGCAGCTGCATCTTCTCCCCAAATCCCTGATCTTCCCATGATCTCCCTCTGCACAGAGGAACAAGGGAGATGACAAAAGCCCCCACTCCTGAGATGGTACAGACACAAAATCCATTGTGCATGGACTGTCAGGCATGGAGATATTTTTTTCTGTCTAAAAGGACAGCACATTGACTTTATCCTGCCTGTGCAGATGAGAGGCACGGAGAGGAGACAGCTGCCTGTTTTCTGGGCCTGGGGCAGCAAGGAGCGAGGCCACAGAGGTGCCCTGAGTGCTCTTCAGGGGAAAAAAGCCCTTGTGGAACCCAGGATGACAGACAGGGAGCAGAGCAGGGGTTCTGAGACCACGAGAGGATGGGCTGCTGTGCAGTGGGATGATTTTAGCAGTTACAGCCATGATGCTCAGGCAGGCACTGTGCAGCAGCCTGCTGCACCAAATTCATGCAGCCACTTCGTCTTGCCACCAATTAGCTCATTAAGGAAAGTGCTGATTAGGAAGATGATGAACATGATCTACACATGTTGGCTACTCCAGATGTTAAAATGTTCTCGTAAGAATTATACACAGGGGTTTTTTTTCTTTCTCCCTTTTTTCTTTCTTTCTCTTCTTTTTTTAGTTTTAATTTTTTTTTTAATTTTTATTTTTCAAATACAGAAGGATTGGACTGTTCACATGCTGGGTTTGGTACACACTGAGCAGGTAATACACACCTAGAAACACTGCATCTGCCTTGTCCCACAGCTCGTGTGTTCAGTCCTGTCTCACTTTGCTTAGCAGCAAGGAACAAAATCCTGACCCCATAGCAAGGTATCTGGGCTGAATTACATTCCCTGTTTTCTCCCAATCCCAGCATTTTATATAAATTAACAGCTGGAATAAAAACCTGCAGTGAAAGCAGAGAGAAAGCACTCAAAGTAACACCGAGGTTGCTGTGGGCACTAAATAACAGATCTGGCCCTCTGCTCACAGCTGATGTCATGTCAAAGGCAGCACATCCCTCCAGTATCTTCTACTACCACCATGCTCATTCCCCTGGTTCTGCAGATGGGATATGATAATCATTAACTCAGGGCAGTGGTGGGGCCAAAGGTGCTAACCTTATCTCTACAAAGCAAGCCCCTTGCATGGCACAGGGAAGAAGGCTTTATTCTGAGTTGTAATGTCAATTTTTCTTTACTGCAATCTGGCATTGCTCACACAGACAAGCTGGAGATACAGCAGAAAAGCCAAGGAGAGAAAACAGGGTTCCCAGCAGGGTTCACAGAGCAGGTTAAACTTGTAAAGGCACTTTTGTACCTGCAGGACAGGCTTAAGAAGTACCCAGGAATTCTGCACTCCCCACAAGAAGAGTAATTGCTTTCTGGGGCTATTTTAAACTAAGAACATCGTCCTTTCCTACATTCCCCTGCACTGGGGTGCCTTTTTTCTTCCCCTTCTCAAAAATTAACAGTGAAAAGTCTCTAACTTTCCAGTGTTGTAATGCTGCAAAGGCCTCTCCCGTCCCTCTTAGCTAGTAGCATCAGAAAGACTTTTTTATTATTATTATTCTTTTGCTAGTCCACCTAGAAAAGGACAAAGACTCGGGTTCTAAAGCCCAGACTCCACCATGCACTGCCCTGCACAGACATGCTGGGAGCAGTCTGTGCCTTGAGCTGCCCTGCCTGTTTGCATCCCAGCACCAGTGCACAGAGGTGTCTGTCTGAGAGCTGCCTATCATTGCTGGCCACATTTCCTGAGCTGCCTACACCCCAAAGGGCTGAGGCTGAGGAGAAGAATCCCTCCCTGTTTGTCTCTCTGCCAGCTCTTGCCTCCATGCTCACAGCCCTGCAATACCCAAACCACCAAGGAGAAGGTGTCAGGAGTGGACACCCCAGCTGAGCACAAGTTTGGAGAGATCAGACTCCAGCCCCTGGAATTATCATGCATTATTTCTCACTGGAGACACACAGTGATCTGCATTCAGCCCACAAACCATTAAACTGCTCAGTTTCTCATGCAGAAAGGATCTGGGGGTTGTAGTTGCCCAACAAATAATCTCATTCATAAAGAGGTTAATGCAATCTAGTTCCAGCTGCATGTTTCTGGGTTGCAATAATGGCAAGTCTTACCCACAGAGCCTGCAACTGAAGCTAATGGAAAGGCTCATCCGTTAAAAATGCATTAAATAACTTAACCTTTTTTGCAAAATTATTGCATAAGATGATGATACAGATATAAGTGAGGAAAGACTGCACCGTATTTTTCCTTTACTAGTCACATGGGAACAATATGCTTAATCACCTGAATAAAACCTGGATTGCATGCTGCCCAAACAACAATCTGTACAAGCCCTTCTGCTGTACCAAAAAATTCCTTACAACTTAAACATATAGAACTTCATCAAGAAATATGTTTCTGGCTCATGCAAATATTTCTGTCCAATTCTATAACCCAAGGAGTTTTCTTGCTCTCTGGTCACATCTCAGATTAATGCAAACGAAATTTCAATAACCCAGAAAAAAATACCAACAGTTGTAAAGTCACAGGTAATAGCATATTTTCTTTTTTTTTTTCTTTTTTTTTTTTTTTTAATATGCTTGGAAATTAACTTGAAAGATGTCACTATCTTAGCAGAAGCCATCTAATGGGATGTGTATGCTCAGGGAACCAAGCAGCACAGTTATAATTAAAGTTTCATTATCATTTCCATTAGAAAGTAGTTTCCAAGGGATTTGATTCCACAGTAAAAATCGGCTCCACGATGATGCAGGGTCCCTGGACGTGTCAGAAGCAGCAGGTAATTCCTGACATGCCACAGTCACAATGGTGTTTTTGGCAGAGCTGTGTGTGTAGGGTGGGGCAGGGAACCCAGCCCAGCCCCTCTTTGCCACCCCAACCCCTGGACAGGTCCCTCCAAGAGCAAAGGTCAGCACACACAAGGCACACCCTGGTGAATATTCCCAATGCTCCAGGGACACGGGAGGGGGTCCTGGCCCTCGTTTTAATTTGGCAATTACAGAGCACAGAAAAGAAAATTTAAAATGTGGCTTCTTTGTAAGAGAGAGATCCCAGCCACATGGTGCACACAAACTGGGCTTGCAGCTGTGGCACGAGGTGAGCTGTCCATGCAAGACTGATGAGGGTGATTGGAGCACTTCACTTTGTTAAGTAGGAAAGCCCCCGTGATTTTCATTAAACAAACTCATTCACCCCATGCCAGTAAAAGCACATCCGTGTCACTGGGGAATTTGCTGTTGGCTCAGTGAGGGTTGCCTCTGGCCAAGCCCTCTGCTGACAGGTTATAAGTAAAGTGATGCTCAGAGCAGGAGTGAATTTATTAAAGGAAGGAACTGAGGGTTTGCACAACCCTCTCACTCCAGTCCTCCTCACACACTGCAGAGAACCTTGTATTTTGTCACCACACCACACAACCTCAAGGGCACCTTTCAGTATCAGCAATTAAAGACTGTGGGTACAAAGTAACACTGTGATATCAACACAGAACAATGATACATTCAAGTGTGAAATAAAAAGATATGGAGGGGGGAAAAATTGCCCAATGCTGGACCAAATATTTTTCAAGTCTACAATCCTGGAGTCACTCAGCTGTGTTGTACATCACCTTGGTGTGCAAAGCCTCAGTGGGTGAGCAGAAAGCAGCATTTGCAATGGAGATTGGCATTCCAGATAAAAGATCTGAAAACACACTTTTGAGGGGTGAATTTCTTATTAGCTCAAATAAAATTAGCTGAAAGCCTTATCAGATTAAAAAAATAATTGAAAATGCATCAGTATTTAACAGAGACCATGAGCAGGAAAACAACCCCACAGTAAATAGCATGAAAAATTCACAAGTTCAACCATACACTGAAGGCCAGAAGTGAAGATTTATCCCATGTGAATAAGAGGAGCCAGGTGGTAATACTGCAGTCAGGCAAAGAGACTGAAAACCTCTTTTAGCTTTAAGCAGTTCATGCAAAATTAATATATCACTTATTTATGAGTGGAGAGGTGCCCATTACGCAGTATCTGAGCATGATGAGGGTCCAGAGGCACTGGAACCACCTTTCACACCAGAATTTATTTACACTTACAAGACACCACATACAAAACCTTTTTATCAAAAGTCAACACTCCTTTTTAAACTACTCAACGTGGTTAGTCCTGTCCCCTTCACAAGCATTTTCTGTGGGCAGAGCTGTCCCATGGTGTCCAAAGGCACAATTTGTTAATGCCACATTGATGGGATTTTACAGAGCAAGAAACAGGAGCAGAGAAACCCTTCTGACACCAGGCACCAGCCAGTCACCCACATGTGGACTTCCAAAAGCCACAGGAAAGCAACTTAAAGCCACAAGCAAAGCAGCTTAACAGGTGAAAATTAAAAAACAAAAACACCAAAACTATCACGTCAGGTCCCAGTTTCACCTTTCACGACAGAAATGCAAAAAATTCACAGCAAGCTGGATTCAAATGGGCCAACACATATCCACAAACCTGGAAAGCCTCCAGCACTGCTGAAATATGAACAGGCTGCTTTTCCTGCTGACTTTGGTCATTTCTTTCAGTGCAGCAAATGCACGAAATGCTTTCCACATGTTCACGTGTGGAGCTACTCCGGTGTGTTTTGGAGCGGAGCGGCCGGGCTCATCCATCCCTTGGCTGTTGGAGAAGTTGCCGATTTGTCTGACTCTTCACAGATTTCCAGCACAGCCCCAAGGTGCAGCTGCACCTCCTTCGTGCCACCACCAGCGTGCACAGAGAGCACATGGAAACAGAGTTCACGCCAGCAAGGGCTATTGATGGTGCCGGGCTGGCAGGGCAGAGGGGGCAGGCTCAGTTCAACCCGCTGAAACATTAGTTTGCTTTCCTTGTCAGCCGAGCACTTTACAATAGATCTTCCTGAATAATTCATTGAATGGGTCTTCATGTGTGCATTGTAGTGTTTGATTTTCCAACTTACTGCACTAATCTATAAACACTGACTATAAACATTCCGAGCTGATAGCTTTATTTTATGTCGCACTGGTGTTTTTTTCTTTTTTTTTTTTTCCTTTTTAAGTGTAGCAGGAGACGGCACAGATATTTTACTGTCTCCCTCCTCGAGCAGCACCAAATGCTCCGAACATGAGTGTTATTAACATCTGCCTCAGCCCCGGCTGCTCCGCTCCCGCAGCTGCTCCCCGGGAGAGGCTGCGGCAGTGAATCAGATAGCGCTAATGAGCGCCTTAATGAACTTCCCGCAGTTGAGCGCCGAGCTCCGACAGGGGCATTAAAAGCATATCCTGTAGTCCTGAAAACCGAAATAGTTTGTGGCAGTTTGGTTTATTTATTTATTTGTTTCTTTTTTTTTTTAATTTATTTGCGCACGCTCTCGCTATTCGGTGCAAAATCCCCGCTCGGGGTTCGTTCGGCAAGAGGAACGCACATGACAGAGAAATGTCACGTCGCCATCCAGGCTGAATTTAAAACCGGAGAATTAAGGTTAATTAGGGAACATATTCCAGCTGGACTTTTGCCAGCTTCACTCTGCCCTGTAGAGGGCTGCCAAACCCTTACTTGCCTTTCATTACCTGTCTTCCTGCTCTCTCTTCCCTCTATTTGGTCATCAATAAATTGTTTCTCTCACTTTCATTACTTTAATAATATAGTTTGTTAGTACTGCAGAAGATATTGTTTCTGCACTTTAATTAAAACTACATTCCATAAGTCAATTGCTGCTACTTTCCATAAAAATTTCTCCTACACGTCAAAATATTTAAAAATAAAAATAACTGAGGACTCAGGAGAAAGTTAAAAAATAAAAAAATAAAAAGAAGAAATAAAAAGAAAGTCCTCCAATTGGACCAGGAATTGTTTCCACAGCAGTCTGCAACTGAATATGGGAAATATAAAAAGCAGCCCCTGAGCTAATGCTCCTGGAAGCCTCGTATGTGTCTTTATAAAAGAGACCATAACAAGAGGTATAAAAAAATTAAGATACTGTAAATAAAGACAGCAGTTGGCATTGTTATAGAAAAAACCCTGCAATCTTCCAGCCATGCAGCCATTAGGTTAATAATAAAAGTTTCATTCATTTTCTGCACGTAGCCACAGCTCTCACCACTGTTCAAGTGACTGCCTTACACAGGTTTTTCTCCTCTCCCTCCCCTGTAAACTAAATGATCACAAGGTAATTTGGCAACATTTTTGCTGCACTTCTGTTTAATTATATGGCAACCGTGCTGGGTTTTGTGGCAAGGGAGACCTAAGCACTCCGCAGCCCTTCCAGGCAATCACCCCAGCACAGAAAAATAGGGTCAGAAGGAAAAATGCTACATAAATCTGTTATTTCCTGTTGATTTCCTGGAACAGACTGATTTGCATGCAAACATCTGGGTTTCTGTGAATTCCTTCCTCTAAGAAATAGCTTTGAGAAGATAATGATGCTCTAAAGACACAAGATTTGGCCTAAACCTCACAGTCTCTGGCTAGACTTGGTCTCTGTTGTCCCACCTTTGATGGCATTTTACACCCATCAGGTTTGGGGACCTGGGCATGAGGAAGTTACAGCTCAGGCAGCAATCCTGCCACAGCCCTGCTGGCCCAGGGTGCCCATTTGCCCTGTTTATCCAGGAATGCTGGCACGATTTTACAGAGACACTGGGGCACTCCCTCTCCTTATGGTGTGCACTCTTCCACTGTGGATCTGTGCAGGGCCTGGGCCTGACAGCAGCTGTGGGGTGAAGCACAGGGGTTAGCACTCAGACACCCCACACAGAAGCACAGCACTCTGCAGCTCCCCACCATCATTCCACCTGCCAAACACAGCAGAGATCTCACGGGAGTTTGAAGGGCTGCAAGCACAACACAACACTGCTAAAAGCCTCCTTGTGTCATGACAGAACGGTGACAAATGTCCCTCCTGTCATTGCAGTGGCATTTTCCCCGTTTTTACCTTACAGCTTTGAGAGGAGCAGCCTGCCTGCTTGCATGCAGCTGCAGTTTGGTCTGGGAGAACTCTGTGATCTTTGCCTCCCTGTTAATGCATCCATGGGCTTTGATGTTTGACTGCAGTACTTGCAGTAAGGCAATGGTTGGGAGTTTCACCAACACCACTATTTTCCTCCTCCACTTTTCCAGATCCCACTGTATGAAAAGAAAATCTCCATAGGGCATAAACAGCCTGCCAAGCTTGCTGCAGGCACCCTGGCATGAGTGAGCTGAGGATAAACAATCACAGGAGCTGGTGTCAACAAATCAGCTGAAAACATTTGTTCTGCCATTCTGTTTTGAAGTTCTGTCCACAGCCCTTCTATCAGTGCCATATTGCTTTTGCTGATGATGGAAAAGAGCTCTTTGATGACAGGGTGTATTTTCAGGTTAGCACACTCCTTTTGGATTCTGTGTCCTTCTATCTAGTGTGAAGCTGTTGGTTATCTGAAGCATGCAAAATTTCAAAATTAATATTTTCAACCCTACAGAGTTTTGCTAAATGGAAAATACTCCCCGCCCTCACTTAGGTCAGCCTCTTGGACTTTTTCCTGTTCCATTTAATCACCAGAACAATTAATTCCTCACTCTCCTTCCTGTAGGACCATATAGATTGGTGCATAGATTGGTGCTTGGTCCCCCCCTCTGCTGCCAGCACAAATTTAGCTGCCATTTCCATGCTGACAACTCAGATCTGCCTCTCCAACACCAACCTGTCTCAGTAAGTCCCAGTGAGAGGCTCAGCCTGTCTCCCTGATCCCTGTCTGGATGCCCAGCTGTCAGCTTCTGAGCAGTCTGGATGGAGCAAAAATTGAAGTCCCCCTCTCACCACCACTTCTTTTCCTGATCTTTTCCAGACCTGCTGCCTCACTGCTCATCTCTCTGGCCCATAGTTCAGCCTCCTGTCCTGCCTGCAGCAGGGCTGGGCTTTGCCCTCACTGACTGCCTGTGACTGACCCACTCTCTCATTATGCAGCACACTGTGCTCATTTCTTCTTCAACCTCAGAAAATATTGCTCTGCTCTGTGTGCATCCATCCCAAGGGCTTAACAGACATTTTTACCAGGGTGCTGAGATGGAACAACTTGCCTCCCTCCCCTCTGCTTCTCCCTTCCACCAGGTAAGAGAAGAGATGCCAAGCTGGCACATAGTTTGCACTCTGTTCCTACTCAACACTCACTCCTCACTAGCAAATGAGACCTTGGAGCCCCCATGTCCTCTGCCCATAGCATCAGCCTTCCTTATACTCTTCTTGGCTTTAATTAGCTATTCCTGCTCTGTCCCAGGTGTCTCCTCACATTTACCATCTGCAAAACCAAACTCAGCTTACTCCAGAAATCTTTCAAATCCCTACAGAAATTCCTGCAGTATTCGGTTGCTTACATTCCTTTTTAAAATTCATCATTATACCTACAACATGGCACCTGGTTATACATCCAGGGCTGCTGTGAGCTTCAGTGCTGCACATTTCTAATACTGCCACTTCTTACCATTGAAATGAAAACAGAATTCATGTACTTCAAGGAAGTGGGGTTTAACTAACAGCAACCCAGAGGACAGTGCCTCCAAGGACAGATACTTTACAGCATTTGCTGACCATCCTCAAGCATTTATTTCCAGGGGCCTGTGCCCAAGTGAAATCTTAGCCCCTCTCTGCTCACTCTCCCTCTGAAAATCAAAAGCCCAATATGGTTTTCCAGGATGGACTCCTTACTTGGGAATTTACAGACGTGGGGCAGAGCAGAGGTGTCGTCCCAGTGGGCCCTCTCCTACCCCATCCTGCAGCAGTACCTCTCCCCACAGCATCCTCAAAGCAATGCTTTGAATCCCTCCCTCTCCCTTTTCCTAACAAGCCTCTTCCAAGGGACAGGGAAAATTCACTGCAGCAGGAGACTGCTCTATGGTAGATTAGTTCAACATCATGTTTTTCAGAAATAACTTCTTGTGTCAAAATCCCTCAGCTAGGCTCTTACACAAGCTCAGTTTACTCTTGTTGGAGCATCAGGCTGCAAAGGGCACAGAGTAGATTCTGAAAGACTCAAGAGCAGTATCAGCATCACCAAACAGAGACACTCAAACACATTAATTTGGTCTGGCAGGTGATGAAATGAGACGTGCCTACAAATAAAATATACATTTATGGTTTGAGAGATTACTTTCCTTTTTGAGTCCTAAACATAAATCAGTCTGCACTTCCTTTCTTCTACTGGAAAAATGGAAACTTAAAAAAATCCCAAAAACATTTGCATATTATGCTCAACAAACTACATTTTATGAAGTCATTCATACAGTTCAGAGAATAAGAGCATCAGATGGAAATGCACTCCAAATGTCAAGTCTTGCAAAACGCCATTTAGTTTAGGTTTTCCCTTCTAACACTTCCCCATGGCTAGAAGGAAAACAGACTCCAACATCGAAAAATGATAATTTGGTTAGACTAGAACATACAGACCATATAGAAACCTGGGGCTCATCCCCAGTCATTGCAGGAAATGTACTGATTCAATGTACTTGGGCAGTAGATTACTGCTCCTTCCTGCTAACGGAAGTGCTAATTCAGAATACTCTGAGCAAACATCCACTGCCAACACAGCCCCAGCCCAGCGACCTCCACACCTGAGCAGAGCACTTGCACTGTGTGTGCTGCAGAGGCAGTTGGCAGACATGTCACAAACCTGATGTATCACAGCTGTCAAAATTTGAGGCAATTATCAACTGGAGACACAAAATAGATCTGACTGGTATGAAGGTTATCCCTGCACTTTCACACCTGCCAGCACGAGCGGCTCTTTGCCACGCCGTGCTTCCCACCACACTGGGGTGCAAAGCAGAATTCAGTGATCAAATGCAAAATGCTTTGTTACACACAAAAGTCAATAAGCTGCACAGAATCCCTTAAAACCTACATAAACAAATTGCATTTCATATCTGCAAATCCTCTGTGCAGAGGATATTTTCCGAACCTATGTGCAGTTCTATTTAGATTTCTTTCTTCTCTCACATTCTTTGATCTGCTTATTACACCTTTTTTAAAATAAAAATGAGTTTTGGGATCAATATTAGACTCTGCTGACAATCACAACCAGAGCACTCTGTTCAATGCAAAACAAATTACTTCGCTCAGACTAGTTGTTTGTAATGTTTACACATTAATCAGCAATCATTGCTGGAATTTCAGCACTATGGTATATTCATCATAGCTTGACTTAAATTCTGAGACCTCTTACCCTAGGAAGAACCAGGCTGTTGATTTGCTTTTTGGCATTTCAGAAAGCAGACTCAGAATACAGAATTTGTTTCCTGTTATTTAGCTATTGTTGAGAAGTCTGAGAGATGATGAATAAGGGAAAATAATAGCTTTTTGTGAGGTGTCACTTTTCTCCCAGTCAGGAATGGAGGTCTTTCCTCTCCTCACTGTACCAGTGGCAGATGCCAATCACATTCAATCAGTCTCACAGGATTCATTTCAAAACTCACATTCCCAAGTACAAAACTAGGGAGAGGGGTCTGGGGCATTTTTTAGCAGCCAACCCCTTTTTCCATTGCAACTGTCAATCAGCTGATGTGAAGGGAGGGATCCAAGAGTGATGGTTCCAGATGCTCGAAGGCAAACCAGTAAACCAATTTTTAAGTAAGAAATTGCCCTTTCTATTGCTTGAGGTGTCTACCACCATGGGAAGTAGAAGAGTAATGATTAGTGTCTGGTCTTTTTGTGGACAAGGCTGTGCTAACACCTAGAGTATGTGATGGCAGTTTGCTGTCCTTAATCATAGAGCAACCTTGAATATTATATATCCTCTACCACTTCCAGTCCTAAGCAGCCAATATTTTTTGCATGCACAAGTTTCAGAAATCAAATTAGTAATGGAGTGTGGAGAGATATGGCCAATATCCTCTGAGTGACTAAAGCCGTTTAGCACCCGGGTTTCATTTCAAAGTAGGTTAAATAAAAAGGTACCCAGCACTATCCTCATCCCTGTGCATTTACAGTCTGATATGCTTTTTGAAAAATAGCATTGCATCCCAAGAATACAGCATTTCTCTCTGCTCAGTGCACGTTGGCAATTCAGAGGGAATTACTAAATATAACATGTAGGAACACAGCACTAAAGGGATGTGTAGGTCAAGGAGCCCAGTCCCTTGATAGTAGAGACAACCACATCACACAATCACATTAATAAATTGATTAAGATCCTTCTGCAAAATAGGCAGGGATTTGCTCCCAAAATCCCAGTGAAAGGCTTTTCCAGAACCTCACCTTTTTACTGATTAGAAAGCTGCTTCTAATTTCCATCTCAAATTTATTCACGGCCAGTTTATTACCAATTTGTTCTCGTGCCAGCACTGTCCTCTAGCTGAACTAGCTCCTTTCCCTTCTCTCCCTGGTGTTTACCTCTGCGATGTATTTATAGACAGCAATTCACATCCCCTCTCCACTTTCATTATGCTGGGATAAACATGGAGGCAGTCCTGATACTCTGATGTAACCAAGCTGCACCATCCCTGACACCGTTTCCATGGGGGTTGCTGTCTTGAATGCCCCCAAAATCACCTCCATACTCCAGAAAACACTCCACTGCTACAAAAAGTGACCATTTTTCCAATTTCTTGGGAACACTCGTCTTGGATCACCTTTGCTTCACCACTCAGAAGCCTGAAGGAAACCCCTGAGAGGCTGTAGGAAGCTCATCTGCAGTTCAACCCTCTAAAAGTCATGGGTTCCTAGCAGAAACATTTGTCTTGGACCCCTCTATTTTCTCAGTATAAGAACCAAGAACTCAATTTAAATCCAAAATTTTAATTCCCAAAGATTGTGGTTGTCAGACTTTTATCCAAAAATTCCTGGGAGTGCTTCAAGTGAGGGACTTTCAAGCCTCTAAGTGGTGCTACACAGGAGCTGCAAAGCTCAGGTGTCCAGCCCTGGTGTGGTGAGACACCAAGGGACATCACAGGCATGGGAGCACTTGGGGCATCATGGGTTTGCCTTGAGTCTCCAATCTGAAGTGAACTGGGCTCATATCCAGTTCCTTCAATATCCAGGATGGGGCTCTTCCTTTCCCCCAAATTCCTCTAAGGAG
This sequence comes from Trochalopteron elliotii, assembly GCA_024734555.1. Classification (NCBI taxonomy): domain Eukaryota; kingdom Metazoa; phylum Chordata; class Aves; order Passeriformes; family Leiothrichidae; genus Trochalopteron; species Trochalopteron elliotii. The sequence continues at coordinate 396,676 of JANPWX010000201.1, forward strand.
GTGAATACCAAAGAACACCCAATCCCTGGTGCCTCAAAAAACACAGTGTCTGGTTTTTCTAGGGCTCACTGAAGGGAACTTGGAAAAATTGAGAACTTCAGGGAGACTTGGAAAAATCTGGCAGTGTGTTTTGTGAGGCATTTCCCCTCTGCCTGGTGGTGCAGTGGATCTAGGACTGGGTGGGATACAAGGTTCCCTCAGTTAATTGTGGGGTTTCCAGCTCACAGTGCTGAGCTCACAGTGCTGCCATGGAGAAACCAAACTCACACAACAATTTTCCAAATAATAATAATAATAATTTCCAAATAATACACTTTTCCAAGCTGACGAGTTTCCACACAAACCAGGCCTCAGGCAGATGAGATGCAGCAGGGCAGGAGAGCTGCAGGGAGGAGGAGGAGGAGGATGGGCTTAGCCCTGTGGCTCATCTTTACCAGGATTCAATCACAGCTTGTGGCTGATGCTTCTATATTATTAGATATAAAAGGGTGTTGATTGTTATCAGACATCAAAGGATGCAGCACAAATCATGCCATCAAAGCATCCAATCTGAGCATTACCATCTGTACTGCTACTGCTTGCAAATCAAACAGGCTGTTTTCAGCCGTGTCATGACTACCACCTCTATTCATTTCTCTCCCATCTTCACGTGATGGTGCCCATAGATCAGAGCTCAGATTCCTGTAATTCTGCTTTTTACTCAATGGAGAAGTACTGAAAAACTTCAAGAACTTCACCTAACTTACCCCTTATTGCTTATTTTCCTGCTGGGAAAAGGAAAAATAAAAAGGAAAAAGAAAGGAGGAAACTGCCTTTCTGGTCTTTACAGATCCTCAATGAAACCCTTTATGTTCTGTCACTTTCCCTTTCCTCTAAACCTTTAATATTTATAGCCTCTACCATTGCAATCTTTTACAAAAATAAAGCAAAGCTCAAACAAATGAAGTCAGTGACTAAGAAAAAAGGGTCATGCCCAGGACTCTTAGACTCCTTCCAGTACTTGTAACTGAAGAGGCCTTCAGTGGCCTTAGGACAAATTTATGCTATAACCTCCAGGCCAGCAGATAAACAGGAAAAAAAATGAGCTGGAAGATTTAATGTGTTTGGGGCACATCCTCACACACTGGGAAATGGTTGCTATCCTGCACTCCAGGGGGCCTGTAGCCTCTCATGGAGGCTGTGGAGGTGAAAGATTAGACAGTGGAAATTGGTGCAGTGACAGCAGAGCCAGCTACTCCTGTGAAGATTCCCTCCACTCCCTCTCACTCCTGTTATTAGTAATGCAGCCCCATAAATGTGAAGGGCAGCAGAGCTCACCTGCACATGAATGCTACAATTCATGGGTGACACCTTTAAGATCAGCACTCTCTGAAATGTTATCTGTTATCCACACGTCAGTTGTCTGAGGTGGTTTGGGTTCATTTTATTTTTGGGGTTTTTTTTTCCATTTCTCAGTGGTATTTCAGATTCACAACTAACTGAGTAAGCAAGAAAATAAGTTGTTTAAAGTATAATAATAAAAATCACATTAAACAGGTCCACATTCTCTGAAAATAACCTAGGCCCCAGTGGGACCAGAACTCCAGAGGATTCTCTATCTGAGGTTTGTTTTCTCCTCTCCTGACCTTGGAAAAAGCATGCATTAAATGTAAGTTTTTATTGAAATACATGTATAGTTTTAAATGAAACTTTCTCCAGGAAAAGACTGCCCAGTCACAGGGGAAATTTCTGATGCAGCCAGAGAGACTCAACCTCAAAATAGCCAATAATGTGGAAGTTCAGACTAGGTCACAGCCTCTGCTGTTTATCTTCAACAATACCTCCATCATCAAATTATTCATAGAAGAGGTTTTCTTTTGGGGGACTAAGGGGGGGAATGTGGAGAGAGCTCATCCTAGTGCAGAAGAGGAGAAAAGCACTGACATTTTGAAATGGAAGGTAGAAGGGGAAAAGGTATTTAATCTAGCTGCACCTCTTGTTGCTGCCTACTTTAGAACTGAGTTCAGTTTCTAAGCTTCAATCAAAGCACCCAGGTCTGAAAAGGAACATTCACGTAAAAACGTGTGCAATTTGGTCTTGCCTGTCCCAGAGTACTACTGACAATCAAACATACCATAATGTCACATGTTGTGCCAGAGCTGTCTGCTGAAGTCTCTGTGTTCACTTTCTTCTCAAGCACAGACACTACTGCTGCATATTAACAACCCCAAATATGTAAAATTCTCTTTTCTTTTGAATAAATTACTTTTCGAGCCTTGTTTTTCTACTCCCCTCAATTTACTTCCTCTAGATAAAGATGAGACAACTACAGCTTCTAATTCTTATCCCTTCCTACTTTGAATAAAAGCATTCAGAAGTAAAATTTCAGCCTTAACAACTTGCTCTAAGAAGTTCAGCACAGCAGGAATTTTGTGACCATAGGAGCTGACCCTGCATACAGTCAGCAACACTCCACAGGGCCTTCAGGAAATGCCACCTGTGAAGGAGGCCAAACAGCAAAATTTCAGGAAAAATGATAACATATTCTTGCAGATATTAACACTAAAGGTGTTTCAGTGTCAGAGCCTGGCGTTTCTCAGTAATGAGGAAAAAAACCCAGAAAAGATTCCTGTTGGGAGAGGGACAGCAGCAACAGCTGTTTGAGGCAATGTGCCAGCTGGACTGAATTCAAGTCTCAGCAATGTACTCAAAAGAAAAGCAAGGTTTTAAAACTGGTGGGGTGGGGTTTTTTTTGTTGGTTTGTTTCTTTTGTGGGTTTTTTTTGTTTGTTTGTTTTTGGTTTTTTTCCATTTCTATGCATCAAAAAAATCCAAAAACACAACAATACAAGTTGAAAGACAACTGAGGTTTCATTGTCTACCTCCTTACAGCTGTGTCCACTAGGCAGAGCCCATCAGCCCTCCGAAACCACTTCACATTTCTTAATGGGCTGGAGGAATCTTCTTGAGATTTGTACAGATAAATAAAATTAGGGATTTGGTACTTTCCAGCAGTGTCCCCTAAGAACATGTTTCCCAAAACATGTGATATGCATCTCTAGATTAAACAACTCCTGTCTAGATGTCCCTCACCAACCAGGATGTGGGAATAGAAAGTGGAACATCCTTCCAACAGGTCCAAAATAATCCACAATGAAGATTATAACATCAATATTGAACTTCACAGATTGGCAGATTGAATCAAAATTCCAGAGAATGACCCCAAATTCTGGTTAGAACTTTGATACAGGGAGGCTACTGTTAGTCACGAGAGATAATATCAGGTTTGATGTTTGCATACTAACACCTTCTGTAAGCACTAAAATAGTGCTTCAAATCAATGTTTAGCATTCACAGGGAGAAATCTGCCTGGGAAAACTTCCAGTTGAGGTTTGGGGTTTTTCTTCCTAGCTAGAATCTCTTTAAGTAACTTTGATGCTTCAACAATGAATTTTCTAAACAATTTGCTTGATCTAAATTGGAGGCATTATGTTACAAACGAACCCACTGATTCTGATGTAACTGATACAGTTTTCAGGCATTTAGCTTTGTTAAAGCCCAACTCCCTCCACGAAGCAATTAAAGCCATTTGTAAATCTGAAAAGCTAATTTAGAAATTATAAAATTAAGGCTAATGGACTCAATTATAATAAATGCATGGGTCAGCAATTGCAGCAATTTCTCAACCCTTTCTTTATGTCTAGGTTCAGCTTAATAATACACTCCATCTCACAGAGCTGATGGTGTGGCAGAATCTGATCTCCAGAGTGGCTGAGAGGGCTGGAGCTGGTAGAGGCTGGATGACTCCCTCTGCCACTGGAGAACACCTGCAAGCCTCACCCCAGGGAGAGTCCAAGGCCCCAGCAGCACCCCACATCCCCAGCTGCAGGACTGCTCCCTGTGGGAGACACCTTTTGGAGCACACACAGACCTCCTCTCCCTCCCCTCCTGCTAATTTTAGAGCATGTCCACTTACATTGACTAGGGCTGGTTCCTTTCATTTCTTCTCCTTCTCTTACCTGGAGTTTCTTTGTAGTTCCAAAGACCTTGGTGATTTCATTCTCCTAAACACGTCTGCTATTTCCCAGACTGAAGTCCTCAGAATCCTTTTTGCAATGTCACACTTGGTTACTGAGAGTGTTTTGAAGTGAATAGAGGGGTTTAGCTTCAGAGACTGAACAGCAGGAGATGATTAACACTTAGGGAGCAAAGCTGTTTATTGTGTTTTAAATAGTGCAGAAGAGTTTGGTTTTCAAATTGGCTCTAATTAGTATAATGTACTTGTGCATGTGCACACCTGATCTCTACTTCATGAGCACCGAGGTCCTTATCAGGCTACAGAACAAAAGCACCAAAATCTGCAGCATGAAAGAACAGCTGCTTCTTTCTTCTACAAATACATGCTCAGGTGGTTTGCATGGGTGAGGGGGACACAGGCACTGAGCTACCCTTACCAGTTCTGAACACTCCTCTTCAAAGGGAAATACAGGCAGCAGGTCAAATCCCCAGTGGGTGCTGTGCAATAGCACAAAACATTGATCGAGCCTGGCTCTTCCATCCTGCTCTTCACACTTGCTCCTGAGGTGCTTTCCTCACGGGATTTTGAAGCACTACTTGCCTCTTGCTGTTCTTAGTAACAAGTGATGCAGTCAAAAGAAAACCTGGGGGTTTCAGTGTTCTGCTCTTCTCCAGCTGTCTCCAGGAAAGGCATTTCAGGATGCAACTTGCTTGCTAAAGGTGGCCCTGGCTGAGGAGACAGGCAGGTGAGAGCAGGCAGCTGGGACACCTGATGGTCACACCCAGTTCTCACCTCATTTCTGTGATTCAAGAAGGGATGCTCTGTCTGCAATTCACAGCTAAGACTATACACCACAAATGTCCCCAGAATCCCCTACATGAAGGTGACTGAGGCACTCTTGGTGTTAATCAACAGGCACTTTCTCAAGATACTGTTCATCAAATCCTTCCCTTATATTTCACAGAAGTTTCTGGAAGGAGATTCAAAAGCAAAACCCTTATCCAAAACAGCTGCAGGATGTTTGTCAGCAACAACATCTCTAACCTCCACTAGCACAGCCATAATGAGAGGAATATTGCAATATCTCACCAACAATAATCCATGTAGCTTAAATGAGATCTGTCCGTAAGCAGCACAACATCAACTGTATCTATTAGCCCTACAGGTACCTGATAAGAAGCAAATTAAAATAGTCAAGATCAAAGAAATGGGAAATTATATTTAGCTGGCTCATATTAAATAAAGTTTTTTACTTAGGCTCACTGGAGACTGATGCTTAAATTGCTACAAATGGAACTGCCATAAAGACAAAAGAGATTATTAAATCTTTGTGCCAATCATAGGATATAAGACCAGAGCTCTGCATTTTGAAAGCATCTTTCAAGACAGAGAGAGAGTGAGTGAAAGATACGAACTAAATGTAACATTAAGACCTAAAATACCTTTTGTTATCCATTCAAATCATCTGGAAATCTATTTCAGAGATGCTGTCTAAAGTGACAACAACCTCAAAATATACCTTGAAGAGAAAGAGGCAAAATCCACACAGCACAATCTAAAATTACATATTGTAACATCACAAAGCAGCCATGATTCTCTTAAAAAAAAACCAAGAAAAAATGCATTGAAGGTGCTGAATAAAATCACCAGCACCTAGATTTACTCAGAACTATCAGGAGTCACACAGGTATAACTCTCATTCAAAATGTGACCATGTGGTGGGGACAGTTGTCCCAGACTGGATAAGGGTGGGTGTACAAGGTCAGTCCCAGTGTCACAAGTACCACATGTGGGAACAGCTGCACAGAGCCATCCTTTCCATTTATTGGAGTAAAATATGGCAGGTTGGACAGGTTTGTGTAATGCAGAGCTGATGACCACAGGCTGAATAAATGTGAGATACAAAAAGGCAAGTTGGAATTCAGTGAGAAACAACAACTGGCAAAAGTTCATGGTTTTATACCTCTGAGTCCAAATAGTGGGAGGGGATAACGGAGCAAGAGAAAAAACACTGATTTTTTAGAAGAAAACATCTTTTTTTAACTCGAAAACAAGGAAGGAAAAAATATTCTGAGTCTAGCTTGATGAATCCCTCCAAGCTTCCTATATGCTACAGGAATAAAGTAGACATCACTGATGGGACTTGACATATGTTAAATTTCCTCCTTTGACAGAGACCTGAAGAATACAGAACATCTGCACAGCTTTATAGTGATATTATCCTATACTCCTAATGGCTGCTAATTATCCTAATGATCCAGTCCTCTCTGTAGATTGGAGATGCACTACGTGATTAAGGTATGGCTGAAAAAGCCATCCTGAATTGAAATTAAGAGCCAAAAATAATGCAGCGTGTCTCATTTCACCATCACCACTGCCCGGCACAAATACAAAAATGCAGCTTTTAAACCTGAGCACCTTTATTGGGGAAATCTTGTCCCTGGACACTTATTCTGCTGGCCAGCTGGGAAAGATTCTGGAGGTGACCTCTCTTGAAAGAAAATAACTGTAAAATCCTGACTGAACCTTTTCTGTCGTTCCAATGGAGCTCATAACCTGGTACTCCAGAAGCCCCTTGGTGTCTTCTCCCCATACTGCTGGAACCCCCTCAGCCTTTCAAGGCTCAGCATCTCCCCATGGTGGGAACACACCCATACATATTTTTTGGAAACTAAAATCACACCACCACACGCAGTGCCCGCCCGACACGCGGCATCTGGGATGGTGAGCACAGCAATTATTTATCCTATGGGCCCTAAATGATGTACAGAGCAGCACAGAGCACGTCATGCAGTGCAGTACTAATCATAAATCAGACTAAAATAAATTAGGGCTATCTTTTCAACTGTATCAAATGTGTGGTTATTCCTTTCTGATACATCGTAGGTCTTTTATCCAGGGTAGCATCAAGGTTAAAATGATTAAGTAAGTAATTTCATTAGCAATGATAAATGCTAACGATGATAGAGAGCGATTTTGGATGCATTTCATAGAATCACAGGATGGTTTGGATTGGAAAGGACCTTAAAGATCATCTTGTTCCAAGTCCCCTGCCACGGGCACCTTTCTCTAGACCAGGGTGCTCCAAGTCCCATCCAACCTAGCCTTGAAGCCAGGGATGGGGCATGTACAGCTTCACTGGGCAACCTGTGCAGTGCATCATCACCCTCCCAGTGAAGAATTTCTCCCTCACATCTAATCTAAACCTGCCCTTTGTCACTTTGCACAGAAGCAGGGGATGTTTATGTGCTACCAAAAACTGCTGTTATGTGCATACATCAAATACACCCACCACAACTTCAAGAAATATCTTTCCAGGCCAAAGTTCAGCTCTCAGATTTCTCATTAGACATGCAGCACACTAACACAGCACAAAATTGGATTACTTTCCTGGACATGCAAATGCAGTCATTTGAGTTAAACACTGCAGCACAAAGGTGTTTCCCCAGGGATTGGGAGCAGGTGCGCAAGTGTGCATGGACAGGGACATGCTGAGCAGTCCAGCATCCACTGAATGCCCTCTGTGCCCTCAAATCCTGAACCCCACACTCCCTAGGATGTGCTTTGCTTTTACAGGGGTTTTCATCAGGCTCCTCAAGCCCAGCATTTCCTTTCCTCTGCCAGCAGTGATCCTCCCCTTTCCTCATCTGTCCTGAGTGCCTGTGGGGAGGAAAGGGGCAGGGCCAGGCATCAGGGTTTCCACTCGATAGCTGGCACAGAGTAGTGAGGTGAGGACGAGAGAGAGAGAGCCTTCAACTGCTTTCCTTCCCACCTCTCTGGTGAAAATAGCTCTGAATTATTTCGTGCCAATAGGAGTCCCTGTCAAATTTTGTACCACCTCCTGCTTGCGCTGGAAGACAGACAGGGATCAGCTTAAACGGAGGAGGGAGGAAATAATGTGTCAGACATAAATAAGGAGATGCTAACATTCAGAAGGTTGCTGTCTTGAAGCCCGAGCACCCCTCTGGAGGAGGCAGTGCCGGCTGGGAGGGGCAGGGCAGAGCCGCAGGAGGAGCCGGGCCTTCACCCCAGCAAAGCTCTTAGAAAGCGAGTAGGCCAGGAAGTGCTAAAAACCTGCATGGGTGATTTAAGGTTAGGTTAATTTGCTTGTTATTTTTAGCCCTCCCAGACTGCACATCAGCCAATACTTGTCCGAAGCAGGATCTGTACCAAGAGCGAGCCCAAGGCCTGAAGCAAAGCAGCAGGGTCTGAGCTGTGGCCGGGCTGCTGAGGCCATGGCTGGTGCTGAGGGACAAATCCAGCCCCAGGGACAGGCACGGGCTGCTGCCCTCAGGGCTGCTGCCCTCAGGGCTTCCCCAAAAGCATGCAGGCACAACAGGGTGCAACGCATCACTGCATTTAAAGCACTCACAGGTTACTGTGCACCTGTTTGATACCGTGTGCTACAGAGCATAACAGCATTTAGCAGCTGCTGTAAACGCTGTGGTAGACGTCTTTGAAACAAGTCCAGTCGTTCTGGAAACTCACCATTTCCCATGGTTAACACTGCATTAGAAACACTAGGCTTGCATTATTCAAGACTCCCCACTGCATTTTGGTTCTTGTACACGTTTATTTAGAAGGAAGAAAAGCATGCTACTCTCTGCACCCATGTGTGACCAAAGTGCTTTAGCACTTCAACAGAATGTAAGAGTCTCCTAGCAATGCATGCTTAAAGGCTCAGAGCTGATTCAGGTTAAAAGCGTCAGGGGAAGGAGAAAAAAAAATCAAACAAACCCCACCTAATGTGTGTACATGAAAATGCTGACTTCCAGAGCATTCAGAACTCAAAAACACGGAACCAATTTTCTCCAAAAACTTGGAACTCCCCAGTGAGAGCTATAAACAAGCTAATTTGACATCGCTAGTTCCAGCCAGCTTAGACTTATGAGTGTGCACATATTTTATTCTGAAGTTATGGGAAAAACATATTTTCCCCATGCTTGCATAAATCAAAACCAGCTGAACCAATTTAGCTTAAATTAGAAAAAGAGATGGAGAGAGAGAGAGAGAGGAAGGAGGGGTGAAGAAGGAAGAAAGAAAAGGAGAAGAAAGAAGGGAAAGACTAAATACAAAACCTTCAACCTATGGGGGAGGGTGAAAAAAGAAATTCTTAATAATCAGGAAACATTCAAGATGCACTCAACAACTCTGCCTGCAGTCCCACAGAGCTGGCTATTGAATGGCACTGCACAGTACCTGGAGGTGGGGACTTTTTATGCTCATGTTAAACAAAAGATCCAATGCTAGCTGGAAAGCAACAGCAGGGAGAGGCTGAACTTTCCAGAGGGATCTATCTGATGTCCAGTGCAGCATTCAAACCACACCCTGCTGCCTGCAGGGACCTTGGACCATCAGGGACCATCAGGGACAATGTCCTCTCAGGAATTTTAATTTTCCTTCCCCTATTTTTGGTGTTCTGTTCCCACTCTCACCTCAAGTTCACCCCTAAGGAAAGCCCTCTGCCCCTCAGCTCACCCACCTCATCCTCCTTCTCCCACCAGAGCCACTGCAAACTCCAAAGGAATAAACACTGAGGATGCAGAGGAATGCAGAGCTCAGTAAGAATTCAAAGTTAAACATTATCAAGCTACTGTCCTGTTCCAGCGCTGCCACTGCCAGCAGGCATTACAGCCAGTTTCGAGTTTCTGAGATGCTCCCTGGGTTGCTGTGCCCTCTTCACTCCCGGTATAGCTTTCCCATAAAAGTCTGCAGTGCTGCTTCAAATTCTGTCTCCTAGCCTTCCCTGAACCCTGTCCAACTCCCCGAGGGATGTGGGGATGCCACTTGCTGTGGTCTGTCTGTAGCACTGAGCACCCTGGTGCCCTGCAGCAGCTCTTGCTGTGCACAGCACATGCACAGGAACAGCCTCTGGCATGTCAGCCCAACAGTTATGGTCATTTATAGTTCATGTCTACAGCATCTGTTTAGTAAGTTTGCTTATAAATAAATTTGGAATATCCACATTGCAATAATCCGCCCAGATTTGAAGGAATTTAATACACGAAATGCAAATCAGAGAGTAAATGAAAAATTAAGTGACCGTGAGAATCGGTTTTTACCATGCAGAGCCAGCTTCAAAATAAAAATGAGAATCATAATCCTACTTTACATATAATTTTCTGCAGGGTTGTGTAATTTACAACTTACACAAAGCAACGGGAAGATTAAAGACATCTTTTGAATTAAAACTAAAGCACTGGGTAGACTCCCTGCAGTAACAGTTTATTACACCCTGTGCAGCTCCGAGGACGCTAAAGTGTGTTTGTCCAGGGAGCCGAGGGTGGCATTTCCAATATATTTTCTTGGAGGAAGCACAAGCACAAGGTACAAACCCTTCCCACTGCATCCCGGTTCAGTCCTGGATGACTTTCAGGCAGCTGCCCGGGGAGGAGCTGCCGGCATTTGCCCACCCCTCACCTTTTAGAGGGTCGGTGCCTGCTCAGCTTTCTCTGCTTCCTTACCCACCCCGCCTTGGGCGAACCCTGGCGCCGGGAAGGAGGGAGACCCGCAGCACACTGCGGGATGGAAATGTCCCCCATCCCAGCCGAATAGTGCTGGGAATTCCCTAAAGCAGCTGGTCTGCAGAGAGCTCTTCTGCCACTCACAATTCCCACCGCGCACTTGCACAGCTTGCAAGAGGGAAGAGGCGCTTTTCAAAAATTCCAAAACAATCTATTAATGTTTCTGAAAAAAAAGTATGACTATATGAGATCACGTAGGAGAGAACAGACTTCCATCAGGGCTTGGGTAATTTCTCTTGGATAATGGGTTTTTTCCTTTTCATAAACAGATGTTTAGAACAAAACCATAAGAATAAAGTGCCATCAAGATGGCAAACTCCTCTTACTTATGAGCTTGGGGATGCCCCAGTTCTTTCCCCCCCAACGCCTTCAAAAAGCTGGAAGAAAAAGAGAAGTCCAAATCTGGAGGTAAATCACAGACGCTTATTTTTAGCAGTATTGTGACTACTCACTGTAAAAGAAAGCAGAGAATTAAACAATTAGTTAAGAATATAAATCCATACAATGAGCATATAGGGTCCAAGATATTCATCACTGATCTCCAGTGATCCAAGAAAAGTTGTCCAGAATGCAGCTTTAATTCCACTGAATAACCTGATTCCCATCCCCCGTAGCCCTTTTTTCTCACCTCCAACCTTATGAATCCTCATCAAAATGCCTGGGTCTGCACATGTATGTAAAAACTTTTTTCTAGTCTAATTCCTCTCTTGGTGAATTGCTCCAAGTGTTCCTGCAAGTCCCTCTGTGATGACACAGCAAAAATTCCTTCTGCTGCACCCTCTGGGGCTGCTCCCTGTGCTCACACAGGGACACACAGTCTCCACTGGGGGAAGCTGTGCACTCCTGAAAGGGGCCCTGAAGTTTCCAGATTTCATGGCAGCTTCAAAACCTTCTGCTGGAGAAAAGCATTGGAAATAAGAAGCCTTCCCACTGCTTTTGAGGGCAAAGGAAGCACAGCCCTGGTACAGGATCACTGAGGTGTTCTGTGCAAACACTCATTTTCTCTTCCCATGTTTTGCACCAGCTTCTCACAGCAGCAGGTTTATCAGCCTGTGCCACATAAACTTGATTGCTGTTATTTCTCTGGGTTCAGAGTCCTTAAACTATACTTTAAACCTACTGTCAATGATTTCACTGTATTGCTATTCCATAAGACATTAATCACTGGGAATGACAGTCTGCTCGATGGAATGAAATGCCTGCAGGCATTTCACTCTGTGCAGCTTGCACCTCTGCTTTTCTAGGCAGGAGGTGGTGCCCCTGCAGCCCAGCTCCCCAGGGCAGGACAGGACAAGGTGGTCCCAGCTCCTGCTGCTCAGCCCCACTTCCATCCAGCACTTCCCTGCCTCCCTTAAGCACCCACGTGCTGTGGGAACACGGCACAGAAATACACACATATTAGGATACTTTTCCGTAGGCAAGCTGTGCTGGGGGAGGAAACCAAACCATTTACCAGCAGTTCAGTTCCAGCACAAATCATAGTCCAGTAAAAAAGTTTTACTGGACACAGCAATTTAAAAACATTGCTTGGATACAGAGAGTGAAGGTACTGTTGCTAAGCCCTTTTATTTCCTTGGGCTGGGAAAAATCCACATCATCCTCCTCATCAAAAACTGGGGATGAGGAGGAGGGAGGGAGGGAAAACTAATAAATACATTGAGACAGGCCTTTCAGAGTTTGGGCCTTCAGTCCTCATCATTTATTACACTTTCTTTGCTACTCTGAGTACGGGACACAATCTGTAGCTCAGGCAGAACACTTGAAAATGCACCTATTCTGTACCTACTTCATTTTCCCCTGTCCTTTGCAAAAGTACTCCATTCTTAAGGAGGCATATCTTAAAAGACAGGCACAATTCTATTCAAACACAGTGCAATTGTAACAACTCTTTAGTATTCCTAATTAATTTTGGGGGAAAAAATCGTTCTATTATAGATGTACACAGAAGAGTAAAACCTATAATATGAATGAGGACACAGCACATTAAAAATGTAAATTAAGAATTAAATAGCAAAACAATGGAGCACTGCCAATATTTTTATAACCATACAAATTGCTCATCAGTATCCAGTGTCATGTTGGCAGATTTGTTCAACAGGCTGTATAAAGCCCGAGACAAGATGATAGACTATCCTTTCTAAAGGATGTACTCTCAGTGCTGTCCTGCCTGTTGTGCATTCTTGTGCTTTAAAACAGAGAGGCGAATGCACTTGGAGCATGAGTGATGTGTTAGGAGAAGGAGGCTTTTTTTCCCTAAGTCGTGACAAATTGGGTTCTCCTACTTCATGCACATTCATCTGTAAGCTTTTTTCATCAAAAAAGCAACACTCCCTGTTACGAAGCCTCCCAAAAAGCACTGTTGTCAAAGCATTGCTATAAAGTCCTTTTTATTTCAAGCCATGTGGAGTGTAGTGAATGCAGTATTTTTATGCCACCACCATCATACAGAGCACTTAAATTTCTACACCAGAAGATCAGAGTTCACCAGTAAGATCTGTATATGGTGTATTCCTACTTCCAAATCTCCTCAAGAAATGGTTGGATGCACAGGATTTTGACACTTTGAGTGAAATACTTTGCACTGAGACTGTGAGAGGGATGACCACCTGAGGAGGAAGGCTAGCCCTCCTCCCCATGACACTGACACAGGCTGTGACTGCAGCCACAGGTAGGGTGAGGCTGGCAAACTTCCATTTGGCTGTTCCAAGGAAACCAAGGAGAGAAAAGGCAGCATTTATGTCTAAAGATTTCTACTTATGAACCAGGAATTTGCTTAGCACCTTGAAATATTTTGTCCCTTTATCAGTGGTGTAACAAAAAACCCATTCTCTCGGAGAGCAGAAAGTTTGGGATTTTAGCTGTGTAACTGGAGCCCTCCCATGACACAACTCTCCACACACATGCCCCTTTCCCCTTATCTAGGAATGAACAGCAGAGAACTATTTTATGACCCAGACACTTTCTCATCAGCACTTTTTCACAAGGGTCAGGCGAATGTCTGCACTCAGTCCTAAGGGCCTGGTGTGTCCTTGCCATGTAGGATGATATCCTGATTACACTGTAAAAAGGTGTTTTGTTTTAATAAATTGAATAAATTAAAATGTGAACCACAGCATATATCCATGTGCTCAGTATAGATTCAGTGTTTTAGTACTGACTGTCACCAATTTACTGAGTAAGCCATGGGTTCCCAACCACTGCAATGACCACGTGAGAAAAAAAAGATGGGATGGATCTCATTACTCCTGGAGTCCTTCCATCCATCTCCCTTCAAAGTGTAATGCTGTTACTCCGTGAGAGTGTGCAGAGGCCTCACCCTGCCCTGAGGGATGTCACTTTCTGACAGCAGATTGTCCCTCCCTGGGACCCTTCCTGGCCCCCCACCTCTCACCACCCCTGGGACACCCAGTCAGAAGGGGTTTGCATCCAACCAGCCCATCGTGACTGATCAGTAAAGAGGGAAAAAAATGGATGTTCATAACGTGTGACTGCTAAACCATTCTCTGAGATATACACTGATGACATTTTAAACCCCAATGCAAACGCTACAAAGTTCACAATACTCACTATATCAAAGCACACTGGAAAATGGATGTATTGCTTTTCTCTAGGAACTCAAATTTCTGTATTATTAAAACAATTTGGGAGGTGGGAGGAGGAACCTGATAGATTTAAGGTTTATACTTTTCTCCTAGTACATTGCCAGGAAGATAAAATATTTAGTGGCTTCATATTCCCTAACCATATTTTTGACAATATGCTTCATGCTCTATTTGCCACAAAAGTTGTGACACTGCAGTCGGTCTTCAAAGAATAAAGTATGCATTTGTCATGGCAAAAGATCCAAAAATCTCATTTTTTATTACCCTGCCATTGGTTAAGTCAAGCTCTGATAATTAGGATATTGGATATTTATGAGGAGCTATTCTGCCTTTATTACTGCTTTAGGTGCCTGTTGACAGATGCAGCAAGACAATTTACATTGATGTGTGAATTTGCCAGTATTTCAGTAATAATATCCAAGTCTAAGTCTAGTAGAAAAAAGGTCCATATCTCACTCGTGGAATATATATTTCCAATTAATTCTGGTTTTGTAGCATTTCCTCTGGCATGCTGTCATTGAGGGTTTCTATCATTTGTTTGTGCTCTGATCGAATAGTAGCTCAAAATAAAGTCCAGAGGGTAACTGGATAAAAGCAGGTTATTAGATTAGAAAGGCAGAATGAACCACTACAATCTCCTGGTCTGACTCACTCAATAAACACGGGCTGGAGGAATCTCCCTGTGAATTGATCCCTGCTGCCATTGCAACACGGAGGGAGGATGGGAGGGAAACTCCTTCCCTGCCCCAAACCACGGCCTGGTAGAGACTTGGTGACAGAGAGCAAGTAACCAGGGCCTGGGTAGGTGAGGGGGAAAGTGCAGCTCAGTGCCAGCCTCTTTTCCCAATGCACTGCCTCAGTGAGTTTTTTCACTTCTGAAATTTCACATAAACTAAGACTGAAGAAGTCTGCTTTCAAATATTCACATCTGTTTAGAGGATGCAGGCTGCTGTACCTCTCACACCATGCTCTCTCAAGCTGCCCCTCATCTCCTTGCAACTACAATTATTTTTTTCCTTTATCCCAAAGATTCAGTCTTACAATTGATGTTATGTGATAAAAGCGCACTGATCCGTTCCCAGTTAATCTATGTCTATTCTACAAGCAAATGGTTCAATACTTCCTCTAATGATCTGTACATTTCAGATGTTCTTATGCCTGAGAAAGCTCCAGCAGAAGTTTATGGTAGCAGAACCATAAAATCAAGCACAGAGCAATACATAATTGCAGAAGACTGTATGCTTGAGACCACTGATTTAAGCAGAACCAGGTAAAACCTTAGTGCCTTCAATTACAGGCACTTGAAATGTCCTGCCTGTCTCCAGCATTTCCAGGGAGGGATGAGACAGAAGGGAAGATTTATCATTACAGCCTTGGCATTTACTCACAGCAACATCACACACCTCTCCTGCTCATTGCCAGCAACATTTCAGTGGCTTCTGGAAGTGTTTCACCCCCAGAGACAAAAGGGACATTTGACGCTCACAGCTGAAATGACTGAAGGACCTCATATGACTCAAAAGGAGGCTGGGGAAAAAGAGGTGTAAAAAGCAGCTTACTCTTATGCTGAGCCCACAATGAACCTCTGGAGGGTTTCCTAGTGCTAAGGAGGAAAGGGTGTCACAAAAGGAAGGTGAAGAGCAGCAGTGCTGACTTCTAAATTGGGAAGTTTGGGGTAATTTATTCTAGCAACAGCCTCTCTCTCCTCTTCTCCCCTTCACCATCTCACCATTAATCCGCCAGGTCCTCCTTACTCAAGGTGGCAGAGGGAAAAGAAAGTTTTAAATCACATGTCCTTCCCCCAGCAAGGCAAATGAAGGCTGACCACTCTAAATAACTATGTTTTATTAATAGGATATTTGCAGCACTTAATGATGCTTTGCCATTTCTCTGTAATGGTCAACACATTTTTTCCCTGGAAGACTTCTAAATTAAGCCACATTTTTTGTTTTGCTCTGGCTTCCACCTGAAACACTCCTCTGGGTCAGAGATATTTACAACGTGGATGGTTAGAAAACAGCTTAGAAGAAATAGGCAGGTGAAGAATAACACTGCTCCTAACCTGAGTTTTAATAGGTTTTCAGAGGGCTTTAATACATTTTTCCAAGTGTGGTAGTGGGTATGCTCCTTTGGCCTTGCTGACACCGTGCTCTATCAGGCGAGGCAGGTGTGGAGGGGAACAGAGACATTAGAGAAAGCAAAGAGCACCCTTTAACCCCACCATACAAGGGTTATTTGAATAAGCTTTCCTCGGCTCTCAAGCTCTATCAAGTCCACAAAGAGAAAGAACAGAGAATGTAGGAAAGGAAGACTCATCAGGAAAAAAAACCCCAGTTTAAGTCATTTGGGTTATTCATAACAGCCAACCCTACCATGGCCACACAAAGGACAGTGCAAGGGCTCTGTTATTGCTGTCTGTCTGTAATATATTTATTTTGCATTAATTTTTCTGATCACATAAATTATCATAGGAAGAGAATAGATTTTGCTCTTATGCTGTCTCTTCTCCTTCCATTGACAAGAATAAGGTGAGCAAGTCAGAAGCTGTGGCCAGTGTTAGGAAGTGTAGTCATACCCAGGTAAGTTCTTAACCAAGAAAACATCACAAAATTAGTGACAAAAGCACATTTCATGTGGGAGCTGTTAGAACTCAATAATAGTGCAGCAAATGCATTTCAGAAATCAATAAGGAGCAAATAAAGGCAACACAAAGCAAAGCATCACCACTAGGACTCCGCCTGCTTCTCCAAGGCTGAAGCACCCATTAACTGCAGGGTGCCAGGAAGATACTCAATAACTTTCCAGTGAGTTATTGCCTTCTGAGGTCCATGATATTACACATTAGGTGCCCAAATTGAAGGAAGACTGGAATGAGGTTAAAGCTATTAAGCTTCAAAGACACAGGAAAATCTGTTCACAAATCTGGGGGAAGAGCAGGAAAAATTAAAAGGAATAGGGTAGAAATTGTTTGCTGTGAGTTTCCTGCCTGCAGAAGTACCTGTGGAAGATGAGGTTGTACAGGCTCCTTCTAGTTAGGTGGCAGACAGGATTTTTCTCCTAGTAGGAGAAAAACCAATATAAGACACGTTTTTAAATAAAGTAATTGATTAAAGTTAGTTTTTCTTTTACACCTGATTAAACCAAAAAGCCACGTCTGAAAGAGGTTTGACAGCACTTGGATCTCATGAGCAGCAGCACATCGATTGGCTGCATGTTAAATTTAACAAAATAAAGACAGGTTCAAAGCTCTGCAGACATGAACAGCAAGGAACAGGGCTGCCAGAACACCACTTGTGGGTGAGCAGTCCATGGGGACCACATCCCTGTGTACACAGCATACCTGGGACCTGGGAGCCACGGGAGCACTCCTCTCTGCTGAGCTGCAGCAAGTGCAACCCCCAGAGCTTGTTTTGCTGCCTTTATGCAGGCAAAGATATACATGGCACTAATAGTTAGAGATTAGCATCATTTCTCAGTATTCAAGATTGCTGTTTTATGGCTTCCAGAAGGAAACTCAGCCTGCAGCCATGAGATATCCCAGGAGCTGTGGACTGTGATCAATTCCCCGTATTCAGGCATGAAGCACTAATGCCTTATTCAGTGATAACACCATC
Organism: Trochalopteron elliotii; assembly: GCA_024734555.1. Lineage (NCBI taxonomy): Eukaryota > Metazoa > Chordata > Aves > Passeriformes > Leiothrichidae > Trochalopteron > Trochalopteron elliotii. The sequence goes on from JANPWX010000201.1 coordinate 414,412, forward strand.
TTTTGTTGTAAGATCCTAACTTGCACTTATTCAGCACATTCTGGTCAGTTTGTGCCCAGCCTGATCCCCACAATGGGAGCACCAAGGGCACTGTAAACCCTGAAGAAAGAAGGGATGAGAAGGAGATGAGAAGGAATGAGCCAGCAGGTTCCTCCTGCAGGTTCTTCCTGCAGGCCCCCAGGCTCTGCAGAGATCTGCACTTGTGACAAGTGATGCACTGAGGGCTTCCTTCCATCAACAGCGCCAGCGCTGTCTGCAAGGCAAGCTAAAACATGCCCCCCTTCCTCCAACAGGAAATTCGAAATCCATCCTGCGAGGCATGGGGCAGAAACTGCTTAATTCCGCAAGGAGACTCAATCCTTGCTGCTCAGGCCTGGGAGCTGCCAGCATTGAGCAGCCACGAGCTTCTGCAGCACAGAACTCGGGCTGATGCTGAAGGCGTGACAGGGAGGGAGGGAGGGACGAGCACCGAGTCCCGGCTCAGGCTTTGCCTGGGATAATGTCAGCGTTTGCATTTAACCCCTTTCTGACCTCTGTGTAAAATGAAGGTGCCTGGAAGCAAAGCAGAAATAGTGATGAAAGAGTTCATTGCTCAGTTCACAGTAAGCAAGGACATCAGAAACTTTCACTACAGAAACGAGCAGCTACAGTCAGATCAGTCTATTTGATGTTTGAATTAGAGGTTAAGGGCGGAGGAAAAGGAGACTCTCGTTGTTTGTGATAAAACTCATCCTTCTCTCTGGATACTGCTAAGCCATCCCTGGCAGGGATGGACTTTCATCCCTGGCTCAGACTTCTGAAGAACAAATCTTTTTGCATTTTGAATGCACCAGATGGTATGCCTTTACAAAACTGGCCTCCAGGGAAGATACCTCTAAAATCCCTTCCTGCAAGGACTTCACTCTCTCCCGCCTCCCCCCCAAATTACTCAGTCCAGGCTCTTTGTAATGTGGGACAGAAGCATCTGCCTTTCCTTTGGCAATTGCATTGTGTTATGCTATTAAGAAATATGCCCAATCTGCCTGCTTTTCAGCTCAGTATATTGTACTTCTCCTAGATTGATGTATACCTCAGACCAAATAGTTCTGCATGGCCTAGACTGGGGTAATTGGATTACATTTATGTGAAACCCAGACATTCTCAGGGGTGATTTTCTTTTTTCAGTCTGCCATTAGAGTCCCAAGGAAACCAAGTACAAAAGCCTAAACTAATCTTACATTAAACGGGATTTTTTTTTTTTTAGTTGCGCAGGGCAGTTGACTTTTAATAGGAATTCCACATCTCAGAGGCTAAAAAAATCCCCAAACTCCCCCAGGGGAAGGACTTCAAAACATGAGAAATGAGGAAATCTGCATTATTGCCCACACAAGTGCTCGGGCTCACCCTGCTGTGCCCATGGGTGCTGGCAGCTGGTAATTCACACAGTGGCAAAATCCAGGGTAATTGACTCTACTGTAGCAAATCAAACACACTTACAGAGTCCAAAATCATTATCATAATGGTGTGGAAGTGTCTGAGGCACAGGGAGAAGGCATAGCTTGAAGAAGGTCACTCAGTGAGGCCACAGAGGAGCTGGGATCAGAGCCTGAGTCTCAGATCCTGAAGCCAAGGGCAAGTACATTTGTGGCTGGCAAGATGTGCTGGGAAGATAAGCAAGTTACTGGCAAACTTACTGTTCTAACTTTGCTGTGGCAGTGGAGGAGGGAAAAGCCTCAATCTTAAACATAAAAAATGAAGATTCTCGTGACACATTTTGAGTGAAATTTTTGAATGGCCACTGTGGCCAAGGATTCATTTGGATGTGCCTGCAAGGACACACAGGGCACAATCAAACCTGCCCGGTGAGAAAGGGCAGCAGTCACTCCTCATTCCCAGCACAGGGGCATCCTCACAGCACCTGGATCTGCACCCTGTGGCTGGCCCAGGACCAAGGTGATTTCTTTGAACTCCGTGATTTCCAAACTGTAAATAACCATTTTGTCCTGTGACAGGATTTTGTTAGTATTTCCCAAGAGAGAAGATATTCTTGCTTGAAAATACAATTTAGAAAACACTTTCAAGGCTACTCTGTAGCAGAGGGGAGAGCATTCTTTCACAGACATGAGGGGTATTAACTATTCTCCATTATCTTACTAATTGTCTCATAACATCCCAGCAGCGTTTATTTTTCTTAGTGCAATGCAACTGAATTACATCTGAATGGGGAGTAATTAAACTAGTTAGCTCTTTTTATTTTGTCTCCCTTGCAGACACAGACCTAATTTGGGCTCATCTTGAATGCTGTTGCTATAGTATGAGCTGTACTTGGAGCTGAATAGAGGACATGGAGTAGTAGTTTAACCTGCAGGGCTATTTGGGAAAAGAAACACGGAAAAATCCCAGATAAATGGAATCAGAAAGGCTCCTCTGATTAGGTTAGTATCTTTTCCTTCAGAGCACAAGACCTTCAGCAAGGAAATCATGGATTGTGTCTCAGAGATTAGCTAATTTGTAGTTTTTTGCCTGTGCTCGTAGCCTAGACCAGAAGCAGTGATGGAGCCTGCAGAGAGTGATCAGGAGGGGGGAATGAACCCAGAAATGGATGCAGAGATCTCACAGAAGTGTCACATGCAGCAGGCTGAGAGCTGTGGGCTGCTGTAACTCTCCACTGCCAAACCACACTGCACAGGTACCTCCTGCTGTCTGCAGGCAGCATCAGTGACCACAACTCAGCCTGGGGTTCAAGCAGACAAAGAGGGGTGGATTTAAACCAAGTCTTACAGGTCACTGCAGTGAAAGGTCACTCTGCTGACCCTGGGAGAGCCCCAAGGGGTGGGAGCAGCCCTTTTCCTTCATCTCCCCTCTCACACAGAGGCCCTTTTTGGGTGGCTCCCCAAGCACCCATGGGACAAATGAACACTCAGTGACTGTGAGCTGGCTGAGCTGTCCCACTTGCACACACTGAGTTCTCCTGGTGTGGCCTCGGGCACCCCCAGCACTGTCACAGACTTTTCCTTGTGAGGGGGTGACACCTCTCAGCTTGGATTTCTTCTCCCTCTTGTCATCACCAAGTTTGTCATTCAGTCAATGGTTGATGTCATTTTTATGTTTGGAAGGAAATTAGTCAGAGGTCAAGGATAAAACAGCAGTGATTTCTGGTACCAGAATACCCACAGCTATCAGAGAAATGACATTATTGTGTATTTGGGAGTTAAGATGTGTCACCAGGAAGTGCCACAACCTTGAGTGCCCCAAAACTAGGCTGTGCCCTCAGTTCTTCCTTCTCTCTGCCCTAGATGGGTTTGCTGTTTATGGGGTGGGAGGAGCAAAGGACACCTCAACTGTTGATTCTGCAGATTACAAAATACCTTTTGTCTTTATCTTCTTGACATGCGTGAGGCCTCCTTTTCCCAAATGATGAACTATTTTGTGACCAACATAATTAAACCACAAAATTGCTGGTATAAATACCTCGTTTGATGAGGAAAAAAAACCTGAATGTCTGTTCTTAAACTAATGAGTGACCTCCCTCCCCACCCCCCCATCCCTTTCCTTCCTGCTCCCTCCCTATAACTGCCTGGTCACCCCACACTCAGCTCGACTTCAGATAATAACAGGGAATGGAGAAACACAGGAGGGAGAACAGGATGAGAACTAAAACACTGAAGAAATGGAAGAAATTACCTCTTTCATCAGGAGATTTTCTACCAAAAAACACATAAAGATTTTTTAATTTTTTGGTTTTAAGGGCAGCCCTTGAGCTCAAGCCTAGAGCTTAAATGGGAATCAAGGAGAGTTGGTTTTAAATCAACCTGTTAAAATCCATTTCAGAATAAACTGCTCACATGGGCTGTACAAGTCACATATAAATGGGAAGAAGGAGAATGTAGCACTGGAAGTCATAGGAAGAAGCTTGCTGGACTGTGCAACCTTATTAAAAAAACAGGATGTAGAAAGTAACTAGCCCAGCAAATTACTTTTGGTTTAAATGTGGTGTTTCTAAATTTGCTCCAAACTGAAAAACCCCTGTTAATTTAAAACATCTTTCTTGAAACCGAGCAACCAAACAAACTCAGTCTTACATGGTAAAGATATATAGCTTGGTATCATTAAGAATATTTTCTGTGAGAAATAGAGCAATATGACAGTGAACGTATCATTGGCAAATTTACTTATAGATCTGTATTATGACAAGCATAAAAATCTATCCAAACTACAATACAGCTCTTCATAATAGGTTTTGATAGCTGAATATATGGAAGCTGTCATGAATACAAATGGAGGGAAACCTGCTTTCCAGCTATTCTGCAACACAAATCTTTTTGTGTGCCACTGAAATAATTTCTGCTGCTTTTTAAAAGAAAAGGAAAAGATACTGGGAATGTATACTTCTTTTTCCAACTGCACCATTTGAAGTTCCCATCCAATTTTTCTATAGCAAAAGCACAGAGAACCTGAGGGCAGAGTCCCTGAGTGTAAGGGCTAGAAATTTAGCAAAGTTATTGCTAGTAAACATGTTTATTTCACTATGTGTAAAGAAGGAAACTTGTTAAGTATAATCGTAGTGATGGTGCCATTGGGACAGAACAACTTAAGGGAGAAGCTGGGGAAATGAAATTAAATCCTATTTACTTTTGATTTTGGGAGGAAGAAGGAGGAAAAGGTTTTGCTGCTACTGAGCAGTGAGAAAATTGCTGTTTGCTCCATAACTGTGAAAGGCTAAAAGTAGCTATCATTTTAGAACCCTAATTGCAAACAAGTTAAATAATAAATAAGCCTGGCCATATTGTAAGCAAAATATATGCATACCCTTTGGAATGTGGTGCTGAGGCATGGAAAAAGTGTTTTAAAAAGAAAAATCTTCACTGGTTCTGCAAAAGAAACAGAGGCAGCTGGACAGCAGGATAAAAATCTGAAGTTGTAAAAGCTTTAGTTGAACTCAGAATCCTGACTTATGAAAGGAATAAAATCTTTACTATGCTGTGGATGGGCAATTTCCCATAAAGAAAATCTTCTCCTGTCCAGTGCTTTCAGTTATTAATACTTACTGTGTTTCAGATTATCTTCATCTGTAACCCTTTAGAAGTAATACAGCTTTATGAAGCTGGCACCTCTTTTTCTAACCAGAGAATTAAAAATTCCTCTTAGGCTGGGCTCCAAAACCAGAGTGCTGAAAATATTAACCCTTCCTCAATCACACTGTGCAAACACCTCTGGTCAACAGACTTGGGGCTGTTTTCAGGCAACTGTCCTGCCTGCTGAAGGAAGGGCATGAGAGCCATAAAAACCCTATTATGGCTGGGGTGTAACAGAGAGCCACAGATTTTATGCACATAACACATTCCTGCCTTACAGAGTTTTATAAGCTACAAACAGGATGTTGTCTTTGAAGCATAAAGTGGTGGACACTTGGCAGTCACTTTTGGTCTTACAAGCATCCAAGGGGAAAACAACCTCTGTCAAATTGAGTTGGTTGTCAATTGGCTGGTGAGAAGCTCAAAATTACCCAAAAATGTGCACTTCCCACTACATCCTGGGCTGCATCAAAAGAAATGTGACCAGCAGGGAGAGGGAGGTGATCTTGGTCCTTTACTACTCTCCCATGAGAACCCACCTGGAGCTCTGGGGCCCAGCATCAGAAGGATGTGGAGTTCTTGGAGTGATTCCAGAGAAACACCCGGAAAATCAAAGGATTTTGGTTTTCTTTGTAACCTGGTCTAGTGCTGGGTGTCCCTGCCCATAGCAGGCAGTTGAAAAGAGGTTTTCTTTAAGGTCCATTACAACCCAAAACATTCCACAATTCTTTGAAATCACAGCCTTTATAATCACATTTTCCACAAATAAACTATGAAATTAAAGGCAGGGAAGACTTCAAAGAAATTTCCTGTATTATCTGCAGGTACATACCCACACACTGCTGTTCAGCCAGCTGGGGAGAAAGAGATTGCAGGTAGGGCAAAAAGGAAGACCAGCCTCCAAAAATTGTTTAATTACTCGTTTTTGGACTCAAATCAAGTGCCATGAGTAAACTGCATGCATTTATCCCATTTAGAGATCTCACAGGTTTGTTCATTGCTGATCAACCTGTTGGTGGGAGACAGAGAAAGGAGGGGAAAGGAGAGAGAGGTTTCAGCTTAATTTCTTCACATATGGATATCATGGGCTCAGAAAACCTGCACTATTAGCATCAGATGATGCCCTTTTCAAAAGTCCAACATATCTGGTTGTGCAGCAAGAATTAAAGTGCCACATCATTGACAGAAGTGGCTGTTCCTGTGGAGTGATGCATGCCTGAATTAAATCACGTGCACGTGGTTTCTTCGCGCTCTTAATTTCATCGTGTTCCAAACAATTCCTTTGCACATGAAACTGCATATTAGAAATTATCCAACTCAGGATATTCTGGGATTCCATGAGGCCTAGACTCCATGTGCCACGGGATGTTTACCCTCCTAAATGCATGAAGTTTAATGCACCAGTGTGTCTGAATGTGCAGCTCTATGAACAAACAAAGCTGCAGTCTGTCCCTGTGTTACTCCAAGACACAATCAGGAGAGCTGCAGTCAGTCCATTTGGAAATATGACTGCCCATCAATGACAAACCAGGGAATCTCTAAAGCAAATAGTTGGACTATTGCTCAGGCTCAAGATGGAAAAAAAAAAAAGCCTCCCAACAGCTCCGTGCTCAAATGAAAGAGAGGAAGTGCTTAAAGCAGAAAAGTCCCATATCTAAAATGAGATAAAAATGAAGACTCTTCAAATGCAGATCAGGGAGAGATGAGGTTTTGTAACACTGCCAAGGGAGAAATACAAACGGGCGGCACTTCAGAGCCTCAGCGCAAGTTATATTAAGGAGTTTCTTCAGAGAAGCAAAGCCATTGTCTAGTCTAATCTGCAAATACACAGAAATTATTTTTCCTCTGAGCAGCTACAAGCTGGTGCAAATAATCCTCTTCATCTTCCAACACCAGCATCAGAGGTGGCTGACAAGGAATGTCTACTAGAGGCATTTCTTGCTACTCAAATCCATCTGCCTTTGACAGCTTACTGCAGCTCATTTTCATCTAGTAACCCATGATCAACATCTTAAAAATTGCAACACACGTTGGAGCTCCTGGTAATCATGAGCTCTCCAAAGATAAATAATTGTTTTTACAATGAAGGTTCTTGCATGTGCATTTTCAGGAAATGCAAATAACTGAGTTACCTAAAACTTGCTACACAGTTGTCATGGAGCCTCTGGTTCTCAGAGGCACCTGGGCCACTTTTCTAGTGTAAATAAACATTTCTTATCTAGTTTCAAAATGTTTGATACATGCACTTAAAATGTAACTGCTCTGGTAATAAATGTTAGAGGAGATCAACTTTTATCTGTCAAATTTCCTCCTCACCATTCTTTCTGGCTCTAGGTAGATTTTGTACATTTTGACACAGAAATTATTTGTTCTTGTTTTTACAGAGAGTAGACAGCGGGCCCCTAGTCTCAGTTTGGGCTCCAAAACAGTGTTTTGTGTTGAATAAACTACCAGTTACATCACTGAAGTTCCCACATTTATGTAACTCAGCACTGCTTCTGTTAAGTCAGGACAGGCTGCCCAACGTCATTGTTCTCAGAAGCTGGTGGTTCTAAATGAGTAGCATACAGGTGCTTTGATTTTTTTTTAACTTGTTATTATGACATAATAGGTTGCTTGCAGATTTAAATTTTATTCATGAATTGTCTGCACATCTGCAAAATGTAGAAGATTTATTTTAGCTTGTCTTTTTACAACTGGTCTGAGGATGAAACACAACTTTGCCATAAAGTTCACCAGCTGCAGAATTTTTCTCCTGTCCCATAATACTCCTTAGATGAGGTTCAAGTGCTTTGGCAGGGAAGCTTCAGAGCAGATTCTTTTTTATTTTCCCCCAGCTTTTAAGTGGTATCTGTTCCTCTCTGGGTACCTACACAGAGCTTGCAAATACTAATGAGAGCTGTGTGTGTTCCTGTGGGAAGGCAGAGCTAATACTGAAACTCTGCTCTGCTAGGTGCTCACATCTACAGTTCCATTTGTTTTGGCTAGAGGTGTCTAGGATTTAGTCATTAATCCCAAAATAGAATTTTCATACCAAAGTGATAGTTAATCTAAAACGGTGCTACTACATTTAAAATAATAACATTGTGTTTAAGAATCTCATCGTTTCATTTCCTCCACACACAATTTTACACACCTTTAGGGACAACTACCAAGCACGAGGAACTGAAGTGCTCCCAGCCCAAAGACTCCAATTATACCTTAAATTATGTAAACCTAGTGAATAACTTTTAACCAGGTTAAAGGTACTTCTGTCCAACAGCCAGTTTATCAAAGTTTAAAGAAGGAACAGCAAGGAACAAGCCTGAAAAATCTCCACACCCTCACAGCTCCTGGACACCTCCGAATGCAGCCAAAGCCAGTCCACTTTTCTGACTGTCTTTCCACACCCTGACGACAGGTGATTGGAGAGAAAAAAATGCAATTTTTGCAAGGATGGACCTAGAGAGAGCAACTTAACCTGCTTGGCATTACTAACAACACAGCCTCTACAGGCAAATGGAGAATAAATTCTCATTAGCCCAACATAACAGGTAAGGCTAAGGCATACAAGTCACTTTATGATGATCTGCTGGAAAATAGCTGTCAGCCAAAGCACCCTGATCCACCTGGTGTCACAGTAAAGCAAAGTGGCTTCACCTGTGTTGAATTCTATATGAAAAACTGTTTTGTTTTGCTCGAGCTATCAATTTCTAATTTAATTACGGTGAATATTGAATTCTACTTGTGTAAACACAAATTGTCAATACATTATTTTGTGCCTAAGGATTTTAGGTCCTTCCCTGCAAGACGATGCATCACAGTTTATTGAATATCTATAGCATTGACCAATTTTTTTTCTTTGCCTGTATACCAGAATTACTTATTGTAAAATATTTATTTTAAAACTCAGATGATGACAAAGATATGTCCCCAAAGTTATTTCAAGGATACACTTAAAAAGCCCCCAAACTTTTAGTAATAAATAAGTTGCATGTTCATAGGCTAGAAAGAAGAATAATTACTCAACTGCTTTAAATAAATTGTGGTACCCTAATGCTAATCAACTTTAGTAACCTCAAAAAAAAAAAAAGGAAGTGAATGTACATTCATTTATATTCATTAACTAGGCAGGTTTTCTATTTTAGGAAAGCAGATGGGTTATCATGAGACTTTTGTTTCTATTCCTTTCATAGAACATCAGTCTTTGGATCAAAAGCATGATGTGTCACTTTAAACAGATTTTTTCATGCTTCAGAATTTTCTCCTCAAAACCACATTGAGCAAAAATGATCAGTACCATTGATACATTAAAATAGTAGAAAAATTAAATAAAGAAGATTTGAACCCTAGGGACACTTGGCTTTCTCAGTGCTGCTTCGAGGGATAGAGAATTTGAAAATTATGATGGCAATTTTTCCTAACCTGAAATGACTTGAAAGCAGGGTTCAGTAGAGTTCAGTCAGCAAGATTTTTGTCACCCAAAGTCTGAAATGCTTTTAGCCCTACTGAATTCAGGATGATGATCTCCAGTGAACACTGACAAGTGTGGTGTTTGCCTCACTCTCCAGGCTCTTGGGGCTTTTGCTGGACAGATCTTTTCCCAAAACATGTCTGATTCTGCTTAAAGACTAAAACAAACAATCCAAAAAACCACCCTGCTGCTGAGTGAGAGCATCGTGCCCTGGGACGTGGCAAGTGGATTGGTGAGAATGGCTACTCCTGATCAGTCAATACTTCCATGACAATATGTTTATATGCCCACATCTGTGAGTATCTATAGACACAGACCACTTCTGCATTCCCTGGTGTCACAAAGCCACATTTTGGGGTGTCACATGAGCCCTGAGGGAAGCAGAGATGGTGCATCTCTCAGCTGGCTGCTTCCTTTGAGCTGACTCCAGGTACTGGGCCTTGCATGTGACTTTAGGGAGGGTTTACTAATCAGTGCCAATCAGAGAGTAAAATACTCCTTCAATGCAAGAGGAAACCCCAGGTCATCTTGGTTTCTCCTGAGCCATTCAATGCAGCTGACCAATTGCTTTCTTCTTCAGGACAGGCTGGTGGGGCAAGGAGCACACCATAAATTCACTTTCAGAGTGAGAAAAAGACCCTTCCCAATGGCTGCTTTGTGTTCTAAGGCAAAGAGAACAAGAAAATGAAGCATCACGAGACATCATAGAAAAATACATATTTTCCTCTTGTCTTTGTGGTTCTTAATTTGGGGGGTGGAGGGGTGTTTTGTTGTGGTTGGTTCATTCGGTTTCATTTGGTTTGTTTTTTGGGGTTCTTTTGTTATTTTTAAGGCAGTTCTTCATTAGAATGTAGCAGAGCATCCTGCCTTTGATGAAGCACAGTGGCCAAGGGGTCAGGCTATCAGTTTCAAGTAATACAAGACAATTCAAGTGAAAAGTGATATATCTGAAAGACAGAAAATAAAATGCAGAGCTTTATTACCAAGAAGGTGAACCAGAAAATAGCATACAAAGATATACAGGCAGTTCAATAGTAAGGAGAGAGGGAAATTCACCTAAGCACTGCCGTGGACAGGAATCCCAGCCAGGGCTCAGACTACATGAGAAAGGACTGTTCCCCAAGACTACTTGGACCAACATCAAATATCTTTAATTTTCACTGATGCCTATTAAATTGAATTAATGCAATGGAGCTGTCTCATGTCCCAAGAGGCCCCTGGCACAAGCGCCAGTACCAAGAGCAGAGCACTCCTGTCTGATTTCCATTCTGAAGCAGAAACATCAGTGTTTCATGGAAGGCTTGCAGGAGCCCACTGCACTGCAGGCTCCCTGACACTGTCCATGCAGTGTGGGCAAGCTGCCTTCCTCCTGACATCTTAACAAATTCGGGAGCAATTCTTCACCTTGATTGTTAAAGACTGGAACCAAAACAACCGTAATCAATTACAGCATTCAAGGCCCAGGAGGAAATTTAAAAACGAGCTCTCAAGGTCAGGGATTCAGTGGAAATAGATCCTTGCTGACAAGAGGCAGAGCTTCCCTGAGTTGATGGCTACATCTGCAGGACAACTGCATCACATGCATTTTCAGCATGTTGGAGCAGCAAGCAGGAACACATGGAGCTGATTGGCAGCACACAGAAGAGTTAACCTTAACATTCCATGACAGGATTTAACCCAAATAAGGTCTATGATATCGAGTCTGAGGGGAAAAGAAATCAATTCTGGTTCCCGTGGGTAGGATTTCACCACTTGATTGGAGAAGGAAATGAATCTTTACAGCATACTTACAGGAAAGGTATTTTCCATTTGCATGAAAGATGGGGATGGCTGCATCCCAAGTTAATGAAATCAAGTCTTCTGTGCCTGTTTGAGGATTTCATCTATTTGAATTATGCAAATATCCAATATAGCTTCATTGTATAAAACTTCTAAATGAGAATGCTATCCATATATACCCAGGGGGTCAAAATAATACCCCCACTTCCCAAACTTAACATTGTTTCACTGAAGGCCAGAAAGAGGTTATGAGTTTGTCCTACAGTATTGTGTTCCAGCTGTGACAGTCAATTTAGAGGACATTCCTGCCTGTCAGCAAATAAACATTAAGTCATTTTAAATTTCACCTCCATTTGATAAGGTTAAAGCAATTCTCTCTTGGAGATAGGGGCTCAGAGTCTGGGTTTTGAGCAGCAGTCATCAGGCACAGGGAGGCTGACAGCCACGTGGGCTTGGAGAAGGGCACCAGGGCAGCCTGGCAGAGTGGATCTGGCAGCAAGAGGAGGAGCAGCACAGGGATGTACTACCCTTGATTCAGAGACCAAAACATGCAGGAAATGGTCCCTTCACCTACAGGAATAGATCTGGATGTGCCCCAAGGGGGACTTGTGTGGTCCCAGGCCACCTTTCTCAAAGCTTCTTTTTGGCTAAAGGTACTTGAAAGGTATCTGAAAGTGTACAGCTTGCTTAGGCTTGCTGGACCTTGAACTTTCAGCAGTCTCCCAAAGGAGGATACAGAGTCAACCAAGGAGCACCAAACTCCTTTTTCGTTCCAACCTTTTCCTTCCAAACCAGAGGAGTCCTTGGCTTTATGGCCAGAGACAGGTCTCCACTCCCAGAACCACAGACTTGCAGAAATGATCCCATTCTCTACCCCAGAAACTGAATGAGTTCTGTCCTGCTCTCCACTTGGAAAACTGTCCCTGAACATGTCCTTCTCATGATTAGAAATTTTCTCATTTCTGTCTGTACTCATTCATGGCCCCCATAGACCTATAAGTTCTTGTGCGAATGCTCTCATTTAGATCAATGCAGAGAACATGGCAGTATTTTGTAATATCAGAGTGTTTGCACTGTAGGACAATGTTTCCTAAATTGTCAATATGTTCTTAGTAATAGAAAAGAATGCATTTAAATGTTGGTTTGGAGCAGGAGACAAATAGAAAGGGAATGTTTGAATTCCAAGTTGCTATCAAAAAGTTTTTTAGAATTCAGTAGAAGTGTATATGAGCAGGAGGTAGGAAAAGGGAGGGGAATCAAGCCAATGGCAAGCCTCAATCTCCAGACATTAACTTTTAACAATGAGCTCCCAAGGCTGCCTCCAAGTACAGCAGGTGGGGAAATTTTTCTAAGAAAGGGCACAAGAGAAACACTGAAGGCAAGAAGAATATACAGACTCAAACCTCCACAGGCACAGACACTGCCCCAGCTGAGAGGTGATGAACCTTTGTGCCCACCAGACAAGCAGGCAGCAGTTTCAGAAGAACTTTCTCATTTTACTCTTCTATTGCTGTTTTTTTGATTGGGTTGTTTTTTTTATAGCAAATCTATAGTCAGCATGGATTTAAAGCTCTTTAAATTCGGACATAATCAAGGGTACTACAACTTTCAGACTCAAGTCTCTAAGCTGAAGAGGAAGGTGTGCAGCCTGGAGGGAGCATTCTTCCTCTGCAACTGTAGGCAATTGCAAACTGCTTGATGCAACCTGACTTAACCAGGCTGGGCTCCTTGGGCAGTGTCTGAACATGCACTGCAAGAGTGCCAGGCTCAGCTCACTGCACAGTGAGATCAGACTGATTGTGCCCAGAGTCACTCTGCACATGCCTGTTTCTGAATTTCTTTTTGGGTTTTCAAACCAGGGTACAAACCAGATCTTCCTCTTTCCTTGGAACTCAACTGTACTTACAGACAACTCAAAGCCAGCTGTATTCTTCTGTTTGCTGCGTTAAACATTACAACCTCTTCTTAGCTTCTGTTAGAGATCTGTCTCCCCATTCTCCAGCCACTTAAGTAGCTTTTTTCCTCCAGCCTCAATATGGGTAGTTACACACTGCATTTTTTCAAAAGACTTTAAACTTAACAGTTTAAAAATTTTAGTTCAAAATTTTAAAGTTTAAAAGTTTAAAAACAAATATATTCTAAATATATTCAAATATATTCTTTAAACTTTAGTAGCTAAGTTACCCCTCTAGAATCATCATCCATGATTTCAAAAGTTTGTGTATGTCTGAAAATGCCAATTCATGCTTTTACACATTTTGGCAGAAGCTGATGTCATCACTACTAGCACTAGGGTTTAGGTATTTTGGCTTTCAAGACAAAAAAAAAAAAGTCCCCTAAATACCATCTTTTGAACACCTGTGACACAACCCATTTCATCCATTTTAGACAAGCATTTCTTTTGAGCAATCAGAAAGGTCTGTTGAGTAAACCTGTGACAGAAAGCCAGAAGGCTTTTAGCAATTTCACTGTCTGAAGAACAAGGGCAAGTGCCAGCACGCTTGCTTTTGACTTCTGTTTGACCTTCAGCACACGGGGTTCTTATCTAATGGTTAAAACCTGACATGTTAAAAGTTGTGCTCACAAGAAAGACTGTTTCAATATCTGTGTACTCTGCTGCTGATGTACTGCAATCTTTAGCTACCTCAAAAGTTTTATTCTGATTTTTTCCTTTGATCTTAGCAGATTCAAGAACTCTTTTCTATGGATATCTTTAAGCATTACTAAGAGATTCAGCTGGTGAGGACCTTCATTCTCAGCGTCTGTAGGGGACAAATGTCAGCTTGATTTTCAAACTCAGGGAGCTCAAAAGTTGTCTTTATTGAAGAGAGAGACAATGTGAGGCACAGGAATTAAAAAATCAACAAGTACTAGATCATATCAAATGAGACACATTTAATGTACACACAACAGAGATAAGTAACACCCAGAAATGAACATTATTCTTTCCTTGAAAAGTTTACATTTAAGGGGCAGAAGGGTGTAGGGAAAAATAACCAAAATTTACGGGAGAGCATTTCAATTCCTTCTTTTCTCTTGTCTTCTCAAAATTTTTGTTCTGCCAGCTTAAAAAGCTCATGTTCTTGTTTCTGGCTGAAGGCAGACAGATTACATGCCTGGTTTTGCATATACAGAAAGTTTCATATTAAAAGCAGATGTACTGGAACAGAACCAGGACTCATCTGCCCATTAATTTCTCTCTGTGCTGATCCCACATAGAGATCTGCAGGAGAAGGAACAAGGGATTTTCCTGTTCTATTCACACCAAGGTCTTGGCAGCCAGCAGTATCAGGACTTTCCAGAGTGGAGATTAGATCTTGTTCTTGACAGCACTATCCTTCAAGGTTACATTTAACCTCTTTAGGAGCTCATTTTTACATCTGGCCTCCACGACAGCGAATTTCACAATTTCAATTTTGTGCCTTATGGTAAAAGGACTATAATAATTGCAGTTACAGCAATCTAATAGAAGGCATGCATATGTACTGAACTCCAGGGATTTGGTTATGAAGGAGCAATCAAGAAAGTCTTCTAATGTTTCTTCAAATCGAAATCACCTTCAGCAGCACCATACCAGACACACCACAGGAACAAAAATCTGGGCATGAGTGGCTGCTCATTTAGCTGTGTAAGACAATCATTACACTGACCAAAAAGCAGCTGGCAATAATATATGGAGGAGCAAATCAAGATGGATTTGCAGAAATTCTGCATGACAAATATTTACACTACCCTCTGAAAGGGGCTGAGCCCTTTTGCAAGGTGCAGCTAGAGATTGGAGCAGATGCTGCCTAATCAAACATGGGAAAAGAAAACCATTGACACTGAGGACAAGGTTGGATGGCTAAGGAATGTTATCTAATGCACCCCTGTTATTTTTATACAGATGATTAAAGTTTAGTTTCCTGGTGATTGTTACACATGTGCCCCTGTTTGCAGGTGGTTGTCAAGTGTGTTCTGAGCTCTCACAGAACTCTCCCTGCATGTTTCTGTAACAACATTCGCCTGCTGACAGATCCCCAACTCTAACCTCATATCTGCATTTCCACTTAAATTCTTTCTTCTAAAAATTGATAAGAACAAAAATACTGGGTGCTTTTAAGAAGGAATTAATGCAATGATAAGAAGCTTACAGACAGCTTAAGAGGAAACATGGAAAAGTTAGCTCATCTCAGTACCAGACCTCTTTCTCAGTTTCACCTTTCCTTGTAAGTCATAGTTCATAAGATTAAAAGGTTCTTGGCAGACTCATTTATTCCATAATATTCTGACCTTGATATTATTCATCCATGAATAGCAGAGATCAGAAGGATAACTGCTTTCTCACCTAAGCAGTATAAGCATGCTTATGACACCCTCAAAAAAGGCTGAAAAACTGCTACAGCACATTTTGCCAAATAGAATTTGAAATCTTCACTGTCATCAGTGGTTTAGGAGCTCACCTTCCACAATGAAAGGAAAGAAGTCTATAAGATGTTGGTCAGTTCTCAGTTTTTTACACAAATATTGCCTCCACTAAACCAAGAAGTTATGCAGCATAACAGAATCATAGAATGGTTTGGGTTGGAAAAAAACAAAAAGCTCATTTTGCTTCAGGGACACCTTCCATCAGACCAGACTGCTCTAAGCCCTGTCCAACCTGTCCTTGGACACTTGTCCAAGTCCCTTTGGAAGGCATCCTGTCCTTCAGGTGTGGCAACTACACCACTAAGCTTGGTGCCTGTCGTCTGCAGATGTGCTGAGGGTGCACTCGACCCCTCTGTGTCATTAATTAAGATAATAAATAACAAAATTGAAAGCTTCACTAACAAATGCACAGATATTAAACTTCTTCCCCATTAAAATTCACAGGCTTGCAATCATTGTTAAAAGATAATGGCCCCAACATCAGATAGGAAAACAAAAGATTTAATTACAGGAAATGTGGAATAATTTGAATATGAAACAACAGGGGATTAAATAATGCATTTAGCTTTCACAGGTGAAGATTCCAATAAATTATCTGTGAACTTCCCCACAAATGACTCCTACCTACTGAAACTGAGGAGTTGCAAGAGCAATCTGCATTTGACATGGCATCCTGCTCAGAAGAGAGAGCAAGAAAACAAAGAGAAACTGGGAAATTAATGCTTAAGGCAATAATCTCTTGACCAAAGAATAAGGGCTGTTGACCAAAATTGATGGGACAGGGTTCCCTAATGCAGGGCTGCTGTGTTTGTCTGAGGGTTGTCTCCCTCAATCCACTTCATACCTGTAGCAGCACCTGTGTTTCTCCACTTTAAGAGATACAAATCTTCCTGCTTTCTTATCCACCCTGAAGAACATTTTCCAAGGCTTCTTCTTGTAAGAAAACATGTCTTGGGGTGGGTTTGTCGTGTTACAGTGTGTATTTTTCAGAAGCTGAGGTGACACAGCCTGTCCTCAACTCCAAAGACAGCAGTGCCCTGCCTGTTTCTTGGCTCACGTTGCCACAGTGAAGCATATTGCTTGCACTTCCCTAATTCCTTCTCTTAGCATTTACCTAGGAGTGCCAGAAGAACCAAGGGCCACTAGGTTTATTAACTACAGCTTGTAAGAGAGAAAGAGAGCGAGATTAATAATATTAATTTTAAGGCCAACAGGGGTAATGGTCCTTAATGAAACTTAAAGACTTTGGGCAGCTGTAGGTATAGGGCAGAAGTACTTCAGGAATCTTGGCTGTGCCCTGATTCTCTGGGCAGCACAGATGCTGAAGCATAAAGAATCAAAACCTATAAGTCTCTACAGACCAGGTGAAATCCCAGCTTCCCTGTAGGCATCAGGTGAAAGACAGAAGCATGGCCACAACTTTAACAAAGCATCAGCAATGAGTTCTTTCACTCATTGTCCTCATGGGCTTCTCATGCAAAAACAGCACTCAGGTGTCCCCAGAAACCACGTCTGCCAAGGTATCATATATAGGGAATTATGTGAATTACATTAGTGGTGAATCTGGTCCTCTGACTACAGTATTTGCGGGGTGAGGTTGTTTTCAAAGCAGCAGAGTTTTCATGCTGAAGCAATTTTTAAGTACTCCAATGCAAAGTGTAATCACACATTGATTTTTCCATTAAAACTACAAAAATCTTAAATACCCTGGGGGTGCTGGCCTCAATTAGTCCCTATTCTTCGATTCTATTCCTCTTCGTGCTGTTTTGCCATCCCTCAGTGTAGGAGGAAAGGAAAACTGTCCACTTATGCTGAAAGCACAATCTTCTATTACATGAGTCCAGTTAAAAGCAGGAGTAGATAAATTGCTTTCTGTACAATAGGGAGGAAAATTATGCTGGGCTCTCCCTCTGTTCCTTTTTAAATTGCTGTGTGGGAAACCTGAACCTATAGGTGTCGGGATTTTGCAAGTTTGCCTTGAGTCTATTTTACTGTGGGGTTTTTTTTCTAACCTGACAGAAGTTTCCCCGCTCTTCAGAGGAGATTATTTGTACACAATTGCCCTGAGAAACCATCATCCCTCAATGCAGCTTTTCCATTGTCACCTGTTGAATAGCTGAGCTTCAGTTTTGTGCTGCCAGCATTCAGCACCACTGATTGGTTTTGTTGTTGACCCCAGGTTAATGTTTTTGCAGAGAGGAGGAAGGCAAATTTTACCAAACACTAGCAGGAAAATAATTTGCTTTTATCACTTTTCCAAGAAACAGGACCTAAAAGAAAAAACTTACTAGTTACAGTGTGGATGCCCCATAGAGCTGAGTGGCCAGGCCCTGCTCCGTTGATCTAAGAGTTTTATGTTCCCTCAGCCCCTGCCACCCATTTCAGTGCACTGAGCCTCCTACTTGTCTTGTGGAATTCAAAGCCCTGCTCAGGAAAACATATGGATGGAATCACCATACAAAACACAGATTAAAATCATATCCAGCCTACAGTGTACTCATCTTCAGAGACAACAAAGTGCCTGAAAAAAGGCAGCTCGATGGAATGATTAAAGAAATGAACCAAGAGGAGTCAATGAAGCTGAGTTCAAAGAACATGGGCTGTAGCTATGTCCTGAAATCTCATAAACTGGGTTATTCTTTCCATTTTTGTTCTATCCTTAACCTTCATCTTTTTCAGTAGGGAAAAAACCCAGCCAAATTCCAGCCTATGAAGAAGCGTCTAATTTTCCTGTAACAGAAGTTCTACTATTGCCAATTACACTGTGCCTGAGTCATATCTAGATGACAACCATGTATTTTTCACAACTACTTGTAGTACTCTGAAGTAATTTGCCTCCTGAAATTTGCCAAGTGCCTTACAAAGCACACTTCTTTAGTGATCTTTGGAGAGGCTATTCCTACACACAATACCTTTATTCTGAGCAGAGCATTAAACTGCCAGCAGCAGTATATGGGAAGAAAATGGTGCTCCATCTTAAGTTCTAAGAGATCCTTTGAAGTTCTGAGAGTTCTGAGTCAAAGTTTTATCTAGATTCAGCCTATGGTATGGTACAGCTGCTTATGGTGTTTACAGAGGCTTTGGTGCTGTTGTAGAATAGCCTGGCATTGTTTTAACATGTTAAACACCAAAAAAGTGGCATGGCCTTGGTCAGGTCTGACTTCCTCCTGCCTAATTTTACAGCCCTTCCCTTTTTTTTTTCTTTTTTTTTTTTTTTTTTTTTTTTTAACTTAGAGACAGGGACTCTCTTTCCGTGGCTCTCACCAGAGTCTCAGTAAAGCCTCTGCCTACTCCTGCCCTGTACATCAGACCACACCTGAAGCTGTCTGTACCATACCACATCACAGGGAACCACCAGGGCCACTGCCTTCAGGTTGACAATCAGTGTATTTGACACACTTAAGTGTTACAAGACATAAAAAAAAAATGTGGAAACCACCACTACACTGCCTTTCTCAGATGGAGGCACTGCTGTAGGTTATAACAAATTCTCTTGCCTGCTTATTAAAAGAGCTGTAAGATATCTACTGTCCAGGCAAAATTCAGATTTTTCACCTACATCAGACAGTCCCAAAGCAGAAAAGTTGCAGCTCTGTAGAGGTGGGAAAGAGGGAGCAGTGGGAACTTCCTCCCTCACATGTCCCAGGGGAGCTGATGGTGCTGGACTGGTACCAACAGGGCCTCTGGCTGGGCAGATCCAGCATCAGCTCTGGCTCCTGCAGACTGCTGCAGCTCCAGCAGTGCTTTAATGCATCTCCACCAGCACTTCCATAGCAGCCAGGTTACTTTAATATTTCTCTCTTCTGGATGGAACATGTCAGGAAGGATGGATGTTTCAGCATGGACAGGAGACAGAAAAGTGCTGCCCGCATGTCAAGTGGCAAAGCACCCACCATGCCCAGCAGCCCCACTCGGCAAATCTGTGGAAAGAGGAGTGTTACTTCAAAGGGCCAATTGGAAGTGTAAAATACAAAGATAGAGGATGTAGCAGAACTAATGGACTCTTATTTCAATGTCTGTACTGTGGTAGGCTTGAGGCTGCTTTATGCAAAATGATCAAGGCTTTTAGCAGAAGCTCAAACTGAAGCTGCCAAGGGAAACATCACAGAAGCTTTAGAACCAACACCTTTTTCATCTGAGATCATCAGAACTCACTTTGTTGTGGGGTGCAAGTTCAGGTGAGTCAGACCCACTGTGATGAAAAACCACACAGCTGTTTTTGTACAAATGAGCTTCTGGACAATGACCAGATTAAGAAGGGTGTAACCATGGCCAGGGAGGAGGCACTGCTGGTGCTGCTTTCCCTCCAGCATCTCATCCCACACTGCTCCCATTTCCCAGTGTTAACATTTCCTAAAGATTCTTAACTTACTTTCAGCTATGGAAGCATTCTTTTTGTAATATTTATAATTATTGCACTACTTGGAACTCTCTTTTATGGAATCCTTCCTTTACATTCTCTTCCTGTGTTTGTTACAACACACTTATAACATTTATTATTATAAGATATATGCCCTCCAAACTCATTTCTTGTCAGGTCTCTGCTACAGTGCAGGGGCCACAGCTCAGGTGTTGGAGCAGCAAGAGGTCCCCAGTGGCACCTTGTGACCATTTAGGTGGTCACTGCCTTCATGGCCATAGGAGAAAGACAAGATCAGGTAGCCACAAAGAGTGAGTTGATCCCTGTCAGGGTGGGTCAAGCATATAAAGAGGTTTTATATACTGTTAAAAGCATGCATTTCCTGCAAGAGCCATCAGCCAAGTGTTTTCAGACATATCACAGCAACCCACTTTCTGCAGTGGTGTCACCCCATCCAGAGCTCCTCCTGCAAACATCAATACCATCTATGGCAAGTAATCTTTCACTTTCAACATTTACAATTAATTTCCATGAATATTCTCGAGGGCCACACAATAACATGACACTAAAAAAGCATTAGTTCATCCTCTGTGTCATCCTTTACTTAGCTTTTTCTCATTGTCAGATTTACGATTTTAATCTCCGTTTTATAGAACTTATCAGTTTTAACAACCAGAAGAAAATGCTAAATTGTTTTTATTGCTATTAGATGTATGAAGACATGATGCTATATACTGTCATTTACATTTCACATTAAAAGTGAAATATGCTGCCAATGTGGAAGTATTGGTTTTAATTTGACCCATCTGTTAAACAAGAAACAAAGAGGACTTCTAAATCACAATATTTAAATTCAGCGATTTGTAAACAATTTATATGTTCATTTCTTCTGGGTTAAAACTGCCCTAAAGCATCACTCTTATGAAATCTCCAAATTGAATTGCTTTGCATTGTTCTCAGAAATGCAAGCCGGAGTTTCTTCCTCCTCAGTTTATTAATTTATTCCCCAAGCTAAGTAAATTAGCAAGACTTGTATTAAGAGTCTTGCCACTGAAATAATTTTGGGGAATTCACACAAGTATCTCCTGCCTCCAGAAAGCTGAGAGTACAGTGGAAGTGTCATACACTGGGTGGCAAATTCCCTTATCACAAAGGACAAACCAGTTGCTTTCATTTATTCAGCACTTTTGCAAGCAGCACTGCCTCTGCCTATTCCATGCTAGAGTACCAGGAGGAATAATGAAGAAGGGGAGGAAAAATCATGGTAATTTACCTTCCCCTCTCAACCTAGGCAGGATTTGGATCTTAGGCTTGGCTTTAAGGTAGCTGTGGCAATGCACAAGGGGAGGGAGATCCACATTTATCTAAGGATCCCCCAAGCAGCACTTCAAGATCAGATATCTTTTTCCTTTTTTTATGCAACAGGTGTGTTTAGCTCGACTGCTGAGCCTCTACCCCAGAAATCTGTACTGTCACTGGAATGAGGGACAGAGAGGCCTTTCAATAAACCACAGATGGAGCCTCTCAACACCTTGTGAGAGGAGATCATTTCTCCATTTCATGGCAACTTCATGGCCTGTGGCAGACCATGGCAAAAGCAGGACTAGATGAGGAAGCAGAGAATCCTCAGGGAAAAAAAAATTTAAAGAAAGGAAAAAAGTAATACAAAAATCTAACTGACTTAAAGTTGTAGAAGTGGACAGACCCATGAATTTCAAGTCCCTCCCTGCCATATCAGTCAGAGAAGCAAAAAGCAGCACAGAAATACTGGGTCCACTGTGCATTCCTACTCTAGATGGCTCATTTATTGTATCTATCATAATAAGGAACCCAACAAAACAGGAACTAACAGTAATGCAGCCAGGGCGTGATTAAGGGTGCCTATAAGGCTATCAACAAATATGGACACTGCATGGATCACTGCCCAGAAAGATTCCAAGCTGGTGAAATGATAGCTTGATTAGTTTTTTGTCTGACAAATGCAGCAAGAGAGATCAGAATCAAACAAAATTTCAGGGTTACAGGCCTTCAAATAAAACCAGAGGAAAAAAAATTCAAAGAGAGCAACCACAATTTGTGAGACCAAATCAACTCTCCAGCCCAGCTTCCTCAAATACAACACAGTCACAGCTGCTGAGGCTAAGAACTCTCCAAGGTGCATCCTGAATTAACAGGGAAATGCTTTCACAGAGAGACAAGCTGGAGATCTTGCAAGACAGTCTTCCCTCCCATCAGCAGCCTTACTAAATACACTCGTATTCCTATTTTAGTGAGAAAACATCCAAGTAAGAGCTACTTTATATCCAGGCAACTGTTGCCTATTGCTACCCCAAAGGTCAAGCTGCAACAGTCTGTCACCCATACTGCTGCATGTAGGCATGTAATAAAATCCAACAGAAATAGCAGACAGTAAATGGATTTTTCCTTCATTTTCCCTCCCACCTGTTCTAATGACAAAAAAGAACCAAAAACATACAGAAACACCAGGCTTCTTGAAATGCATCAGCACAACCAAAAGTATTATCTCTCATTTTGTACCACTTTCAAACCCTTTGGGAGAGCTTGGTAAGAAAAAACCAGAGGTTTCTGGGCTTTATTCCCAAGTGGGAATGGGGTAGGGGAGGGAGGGGAGGCAGAGTAGGATGTAGCTCTTACCCAGGAATAAAGTGATCTGTCTCCTGGAGTTCTTGCCCTCCGAGCTTTCACTTTTCCTTAGGTACTGGTCCCGATTCCTTGCTCCATCCTTCACTGCCACAGTCCCTTCCTTGTGGAGCATCAGGACTTTCATCATGCTGTGGCACATGAAGGTGACAGAGCCCAGCACGATGATGTACACAGCAAAGGCACTGAAGATGCTGGCTTGGAACAGAGTCCACCTGGAGGAGAGGTTGGTGCAGATGGTCATGTTGTGCCTCAGCTCAGGAATGTAGTGCCTGGGAGTAGGTTTGACACAGAAACTTGCTCTCTGGTAGCCCTCTATGGTCTCCAGGGGATATTCTGTGCCCATGGCAAAGAGCAGGGGCAGGGCCACGATGACAGATGTGCCCCAGACAAAGGCAATGAGCAGCTTCACCGTGCGGGGCCCGGACACAGCTTTGAACTTGAAGGGGTGGCAGATGGCCACGTACCTCTCAAAGCTGAGCGTGGCCACATGCAGCACGGTGGCATAGCTGCAGGCTTCGAAGAGAAAGCAGTAGAGCTTGCAGGCAATGTTGCCATTGGGGGTAGAAAAGGGGCTCCAGATGGCACTGTAGAATTCCACGGGCATGCCCAGCAGGATGACCAGCAGGTCGGAGCAGGCCAGGCTCACCATGTGGTCAGTGACCTCCTTCTGCAGGTAGCCTTTCCTCTGCAGGATCCTGGTGACTTTGATGGTGACGCTGTTGCCCAAGAGGCCCGCAACAAAGATGCAGATATAGATTAAGGCCAAGGTGATCTTGACCCCCAGAGCCACCTCAAACTCCGGGACATGGCTGTGGTCAATGAGATTAGAACAGTCTGAAGTGGGTTTCTCTGTTGCCATGAGCAGTCCCAGGGTGGAGGAGGTGCTCTCCTGCCCTCTTCAGCTTCCACGTTCACGGCAAACAGATCCTTCCTCACTTTGCCCCTCTCCTCAAGCCACACATGTCCGAGCAGTCCGGTACAAGGAGTGTGTCTCAACCAGCCACACCTGTGGGCTTTGTTGGTTTGTGAGCAACAGCCTCTGAGTCAGTAAGCTGAACAGGGAAGTGTTTCAGCTCCTACCTTTCTTTATAGCAAACACCTCTTGCTCTTTTTGGATTTTCCTCCTTTCTCCACAGGGTAAAGCCTCTGTTCTCCAGTCCTTCACGGTGTGAACTGCTCTGCTTTCCACACTTGTCTGCTCCCCAGCCAGCACAGCAGCTTTTGGTCCTGGCCCCAGCAGAAGGAAGTCAGAATCTGTGTGGTTATACTACTCTGTTAACCATTAACCAAAATCTTGGCTATCCTTAGTCACTGGCAGCACGGCAGGATTCAAGAGAGGGAAAAAAAAAAGCAAACCAACCCAATCCCTTCATATCTGAGATTCACTTCCTGTCACCTGTCACAGGAAGAGGTGTATCTCCTAAAGCTGTGGTTTGGTTGTCAGGCTGAATGTGTGAATGGTGCTGAAGAGAAAGTGTCTCCTCATGAGTTTAACATTCACTGGGCTTCAGATTTCACTACTGTATGTGCTACTGCCCACATACTACACTACTTCACATTTCCTCTTATGAAGACCTCAGCATCTGCAGTGCTGTTTATGGAGCCTGTGCAGCCACAGACTGATTTACATCAACAGGAGGTTCTGGTTTTCAGCTGCTGCTATTGAACTGGTAGCTTCTTAAAATAACTGGTTGGACTCTAAAGAGGCTTCTTGGAAGTTATAAAATAAGATGAGCTCTAGATTTAGACACGTGGATTTTTTTCTTTTCAAATTTCCATCTTCTCATGTTAGATAAGAGAAATAATGAAGTCAGTAATCCCAGTCATGCCAATGCTTTCAAATAGTCTGAGTAGCAGGGATGCAAATGCTCTTCCCCCCTCCTGTGTCTCACCCCAGGGGAAAGAATTTAATATGGTCTTTAGTTTTAGTTTCAAACCATAGCACTGAAGTCTCCCAAGGTAACCCCTGGAAACATTTAATTAGGGGGTGTGTATATGGATTAGGAAACCTTTAAATTACATTGCAGAACGGCAGTCCAGCTTTTGCAGCTGTAATACAGAGGGGCCCAGTACAGTGATCTGCTCCAGTACCAAACCTAACAGTGGGTTCACAACATGATTTTTATTAACTAGACAAGGTCATGTGACACTTGCAGCTCATGATAAAAGAGAAGCATTAGGAAGTTGCTGTTAAGCAGTCTCCTCACATTCAGTGGTTATCACAGTACCTCAGCAGTCCAAGTACACAATGAACAAAAGATGCCCCAAACAGGATAATCAGCACCTGTTTCTGTGCATTATTTATGCACTTCTGTTTCAGAAAAATCACCTCAAACCTTGTGGAACTTCAAGCTGTGTAGTCCCAGTCATCTTTCCTTACGTTTGATAATTCACATTTGTTCTGCTCAGACAAGCTTTCTATTATTACCCCATTTCTTTCACTTAATTTTACTTTATAAAAGTGTGAACAAAGATTACATATGCATGACTGAATTGTGGAAATGAAGCTAATTAAAATTTGCTGCTTACCATTCAAAAGGGAAAAGGGAGAGAGAGAGAGAGAGCAAAAGAGAAGGCCCAACAGGATTAGATCTCTCCCTTTTTTTCCACACCAATTATAAAATGCAGAACACAATTTTACGTTTTCAATATTATCTTTAGAACATACACAAAGTTTATTAAGTTTCTAATAAAGAGCTGGTGCCACAAAGGGGATAGGAAGGAAAGAGACAGTTGTGGATAATCATAGATGGAGACCATTAGAAATAAAAAAATCCTCCATGGGTTACTGGACTAGATAAACCAGGAGTGAGTATTCCAGAGTAAAATGCCTATCATGGGTGATTATAGAAAGATATATCTTCCTGGAGAGAGACGTTTCTCCACAACTAAATGTGCTTAATGCCTCTTTGTGGCATGGAAGTTGAGAGCTCACCGTCTTTACCCGGGTGCATGTAATACCAGTTTATAAATTTAGGATTTTTGTAATGGTTCCACCTTAGCCATTTCATTAAGTTTTCCTTGATATTTTGTAGCAGTGAATACCAGGAGTTAATTTCTCTGTTGCCCTTCCCATGGCAGTTTTGAAAGTGAATGTGGCCTGTGCAGTTGTACCTGGGAGAGCACTCCAGGGAATCCCTCCTGTCCTGATTTGTTGCAATTGCACACCATGACTTCAGCACTGAGGAGGAGGAGGCAAGAGCATTAAGGACAGAAACCACTTTTTTTTTTCTAAAATCTGCACCCATGGATGCTGCACACTTGTCAGCCCTTTGGTGAAGAAGCTGAGGCTCCTGGGGATGCAGATCCCATGGCCTTGGGGTGCAGCTGGCTCTGTGTGCCCCTCACTCAGCCACTCTGTGCTCACACAAATGTTTGTAGTGATGCAGCTGTTGGTAAGAGATGACAAATGGTGGGAGGCAGAGAATCACTGAGATAGAGCACAGATTGTTGCTGCTGTGGTGCAAAAGGTGATTTTTCACCATCAGAGATAACAAAGCCGCTGTGATCACCAGCACCTGTTTGTTATCCAACAGAGTATACAAGGTTTCCCGGAGGGCTGTTTGCTTTCTTGCCTGGTGCTTGGATAGCACCATGGAGAAAAGCCTTTTGGGGCAGAAGAAAGCAGAGCTTTACTATCCATCCCCTACAGGAAACTCCTCTTGTGCACCTTGTAAAGCTCACCCATCGCCTTGCACCCTACTGTGTCCATGAACCAGGTGTCCCCAACTCCTGATGAGGTTGGGCCCCCAAAACTGTCAGATAACAAAAAATGGTAGCTGGGATGAATATTGGAAAAACAAACCCATTGGACAGATGGTGTTGCATTTGGGTTAAGTGGGTTTCAGTTTCACCTTTTCCAGCATGCTCCTGCCTACCTAGCTCCCTTCCCTTCCCTGTCTGCCCACTCTGCAGGATCACCCCTGGTCACTGCTCAATCACCACTCAGCACAGTGCCAGGCTGCTCTGACTGGCACACAGGCACTGCCACACTTGCCTTATCTCTGCAGAATTATTTCTCGATAGCTGTGTTGCGAATATGCAAATCCACCTTAATTGGATACGCTAATCACACTGCTCCGACTGGTTTCTGTTCTTGAACTGTTCAAGCTACTTGACAGGAACAAAGAAAATATCTCGGTTTCTTGCTTCCCTTAGCTTAAAAACTCTAAAACCTAAATGAAAGAGGAGAGCTATCTCAAAAGCAAAGAAAATGGGGCTGTGAAAAGGATTAACTTTTTTTTCAGATAAAAACACATTGACTGTTTTTTTCTTGCTGGTCTTTACCATTTCCCATCTCAGCGAACCTCTTGTCCCCAGAATAGCTGTGATACCTTTGTCTTGCCAGTATTTGTTTAGAGAAAGTGAATCCTGGGCTTGTTCAATTCCCTTTGAAACACAAAGTAAGCAGAATGTGATTGCTGTTCCGCAGAGACAGCTACTCTGATCTGCACAGGCAGAGGGGAAAGTGCTGCAGGAATGAAAGGAAGAAACAACACAGGCAAAAGTAAAATGTCCAAATGATTTTAAATGTTTTAAGAAATCAATTTGCGTAAGACAGCTCATGTTGGCTTTTAAAATAATTTTTCATTAGAAATTTAAATAATTAAAGACTGCTCTCAGATAACTTGAGGCTTCTTTCTGTTTGGAAATCCAAGAAGCCTCTTTACCCTTAAGATCCCTTTCTGTTCTTCTGGTGAGTTCTTCTTGAATCATATTTTTCTCCTTTGGAAGCTTATTGTGATGGTTAATAACATAAATAAGTTAATAATATAAATAAATACAAGTCGTTTGTGACATTAATTTCTTATTAATTTCCCTAGGAGTTTGGGTTTGGGTGAAAGAGTTTTAGAACCATTGTGCTGGTAACTGCTTGGCTCCTTTTTCTCTGGCAGCATGAGAGGCTGGGTTATGTGAGCTGGGCAGTGGATTTTCTGTGTAACCTGAACGTCCATAAAGAATTCTAATGGAATTGGATTACCTCTACAAAGGTGGCACATGGAAAGCTGCCATCCTTTATTCAGCAATGTGCAGTGTTACCTGCTGTAATGCCATCCTCTTGGAGCATTGTATTGTGACTGCTTGCTTATTTGGAGGATAGAGATGGGAATTTCAAGAGTGCTTCCAGGATACACAGTGAAAAAGATCTCTGCTCCAAATCATTCAGTCTAAATAAATAGATGAAAGCACTTCTCTACTTGCAGTGTACTTTACAAATTGGCAAGCAACATAAGAAGAATGTGGGGACAGTGAGAATAAATGGTTTATCCAAGATACAGAAAATCTGTGCAACACCTGAGCCTTCTCACCAATACACTGGATTCCTGATAACTTCCTCACATGACCTGCTGCACCCAGACTGCTGAGCAAGAAATGCACTTACACAGATCCTTACTGGCTGCTCTGGTGCTTTTAACTGATGTTAATTCATGATAATTAAAACAAGAGTACAGCACAAAAACACATAAGACAGTCATATCTGGAACTGTTGAACAATACACCACCTGCTGTCTGATTCCCTGGTAAATTAAAGACATTAAAGCTGCTCAAAGCCTTCAATTGCAATGCAGTCTGAAGTAAACCAAATGAACCAGGAGTTCTGTGCTTTGCTGTGATTAGGTGGGAGAGCATTTTTCCTGGCAAGGAAGCGAAAGGGTTAATGTTCCACTCTTGGAGTAAGGGAAGAGATGTCCTTCTCTGTCTCTCAAGCTGAGAAGAGGCCACCAGTCCTGGCCCCAAATGGAGAGCAGCTGGTTAGACAGGCTGGAAAATGCAGGTAAAGTAAATCTGAAATGAGATGGTCCTTTCTGCATCCTTTGGCAATGAGGCACCAAAAGGAAATGAGTTTATTTATATCCCAGGCCTGACAAAGGATCTGTAACTTAAAACCAAAATGAACACATACACTAAGCCCAGGTCCCAGTAATCACAAATTGACTGTATTGAACTCATATCCTGGAATATCTGTCAGACTTCTCTCTGTCTGAAGCACAGTGGCACCAAAGCACACTTGGTTGAACAAATCACCACCGTGAGCCTTGGGGCACAATCCCCAGCACACTGAATCAAATCCCATTTTTCTCTGTGTAACTTCTAAACTGCCACCTTTTCCAAATAGATGTTAATGGCTGCAAAATACAATCCAAAGCTCCCATTTGAGAGCACACTCAGTTCTTTATGCAAGATTTTAAGTGAAACTCTTCTGTGCAGTGTACTTTTCCAGCTCATCTTTTGACAGGGGTTCACGCTTTTGGATGCTGCTAGGCTACTGCCCTAGGAAAAAAACCTGAGATTTTTTTCTCTGAATGTAGCCAATTGCTAAAACTGACAAGACAGAGAGAACTTCAGTAAAAATACATCTCACATTCTGAATTCTCCATAATTTTTGTTAAAAATCTGCCAGGTCAATAATCGATGGAAACGGTTGTCACATGCAGGTACCAAAACACTGCAGCTCAGAGCTTATGTTTTTGGTTTTTTGCTAACAAACCAACAGAGAATCTTCTTTAAAAATGTTGATGATTTAATCCTAGTGTCATGAAAAAAATCTTTTAATAGAAATATTAAGCCTTATTATTGGAAAAAAAAGCAAAAATTATCTCCTTGCTTGCTTCTTGTGCTTGCCATTTTGTCACTGTCAGGACTTGCACTCACGTGCCCAGCTGAGCTATTACAGAATAATTTTGCCTCTTTTCAGGACTCAGCTGATGGGGATTAGCCTGAAGTAACCCAATGACAGCTTTTTGACCCGATTCTAAGGAGTCCCAGCAGCACATCACCACAGCAAGGGCACTTCTGGCTCCCTGCTCTTTCTCATTCACAATACATATGTGATGCCAAGATTCAAAATATCCAACTTCTCACTTTAAGAATCTTGTATTGTACCATTATATAGTTCATCCCCTTGCAGAAACATCAACAAATTCAA
This sequence comes from Trochalopteron elliotii, assembly GCA_024734555.1. Classification (NCBI taxonomy): domain Eukaryota; kingdom Metazoa; phylum Chordata; class Aves; order Passeriformes; family Leiothrichidae; genus Trochalopteron; species Trochalopteron elliotii. The sequence continues at coordinate 444,057 of JANPWX010000201.1, forward strand.
TTTTAAATAGCTTGTAGGAAAAAAAGGCAGTGTTTCACCTGTTGCTGTGATCTAGGCTACAACAGGTAGCAACAATCACCTCTGGACACAGTAGGAAAATTAATATTATGCAATAATTTATGCAGCTAGAAGATGCCACATCTAGGTTTCTAATTAAAGAATGTGAATTCTGACAGAGATGAAATCTGTCCAGAATGCAGGGCTTCAGTCCTTGTTCTCAGCAAAAGCACCATGTGAATTTGGCTCCAGGATATTCTATCACCACCAGCTCAGTGTTGACTCATGGAGGATTGCATTTTTTCTTCACTGCATTTTAGCTGTCATTGAAATGCAGAGGCAAATATTAACAGTGTAATGGGACTGTTTGGCAATTTAGCACTGTATTGATAAATGCAAGTCAAGCAAGGAAAATATTAAACAAACAATCGTGCAAGTGAGTTGATCTAAATTTAGAGCACACACTTTACCTCAGAGTTAAGATTTGTATTGCTTGCAGTGCTTATTTCTGACGGCCCTGTACAGTGTATGTGTGGTTCCTCATTTGCTTTGGGCATGCACTTATGCTCACTTTATCTGTGTAACTTCCTTTATTCTGGACAGCCTTCTATTAAATAATGACATGGAAAGTGGCTCGTCACTGTCCTACAGATCCAAATACTGAAACTGAAAAGGGAAAATAGGTAATGGGATCCCAAACTGTTTATTTCACTTTATATTTACATGGTACTGCATTCTCTGCAAGTGGTTGTTTAAGCACAACAGGACCACCTATCAGTACCTACCCATGATCAATAAATTGTTATGAATTCACATATCAGGTAAGTAGAGCTCTTCTGCTTTGGAAAAATATGAAAACACCTTTGTCTGTAGTGAACTGAATGCTTTTATATAAAATTTGAAACATGAATTATATAAAGTTAACGTGAAAATATTTTAGTTAAGCCTTTTTTTCTCTTTGCTCTCTGAATCTCTAATTCTCTCCTCCTCATCCCCACCCCTCCTGACAATAGTTTCTATCTTTGTTCCACAGCATACTATTCCTACTAAGAAAACATATGCTTGGAACAGCTGGAAATGCCAACCTGCTGCCACAAGGCCTGTTGTGACACCTGACACTGTCACCCCAGGACTACCTGTTGGCAGGGAAGATCTTCCTCACTGGAACCAAGACCTAATTGATGCCCTCCTAAAGAAAATGTGTGAAATTTTCCTGTTGCCCTGGGAGTCTCTCTTTTCTCTGTTGACAAAAAGAGCTCCCAGCACAAACACAGCATGGAGACAACATGTAAAAATCTCTGTGAGTGCATCAGCTGACATTTCCCACATATTTTGTGAATGTTACTTTGATTGCCCAACTGTTGGGTGACTTTTCTTTGTTATTGTACCTCCCAGTCTTAACTTCTCTTTGACTTGAGGGCCAGCAGGAAGAATCACTGCATGCAGAAACCAGCCAGCAATACAGACTGCTCAAGAGTCATTCAGGTCACAGGACATCCATTCAGATGAATAAAGGACTTGGGTCTAGGTCAAAGGAAATAACTCTTCCAGAATGGACTTGCCTGGTTTCCTCCTAAATAAACATTTGGTAAGGAATAGAAATTATGTGGAGACACTGCCCACAGTCCACAGATAGTCTCTTCAGGTGCTATCCAGAAAGAAGGAACTGGAATTTGTAAAAATATAAAGTTTTAACTCAGACTTGTGTATTATCTACAGGAAGAAAAGGCTTTCTAGGGCAAAAAATCCACCCTGGAACTGTCAAGCATCAACCAAAATCCTAAAGGGATGATAAGTCAGGAGGGTCTCTTAGAAAATATTTGTGTGTGTTTTCAAGATTCAGAGTTGGTCTTGGGTTTTGTCTACATGTCTACATAAGCGAGGTTTAAAAATGCATTTCCAGACTGTGTGAGACTTGCATGGACCTCTGCAGGTGGATGACTGACTCAGGGACTCTGCAGCTCCACTGCAGCTCTGGAGGCTCTCCAGGACTTACAACAGACCCCACTCCAATTCTCAGCAATCATCTCTGAAACAAATTCTTGTTAGAGGACCTGTACCCAAGAATATGCTTAGAGAGACAGAGCTAAAGGGCACTTTTTCACACAGGGAACCTGGAGTGGGCAGGAGAGTGCAGGTGTATGAACATCCTACTCTCCTACATGGGGTATGTGTACCTTGGCAAAGGAAAGGAAATAAGAAGAGAGCAAATCAAGAGACAGGTCTGAGGATTGGTGAGTGCCAGAGGATAATTGTCTTACTTAGATCAGGCTCAACTAACTTGCAGTGAGAAACTCCTGCCTGCTAGAGGTTTCCCTCTCCTCTTTTGGCCCTGAATTGGCAAATCCTACTACCAACACTGAGGTCAGGCCTGACTGTAGGGGTTATAGGAAGCCCCAGACTGGGGACTGCTGCTCTGCAAGTTATGTAGTGCTACCATAAAAATAAATGTCAGTCTTAAATCTAAGTGCTTTATGTCTTGAACTCAACTGTGTGGTGAATTCAGTGAGAAGGAGCTGAGGAACCACTAAATGTGATCAAAACAGCCATTTTGCTTTGTTAAGTGAAAATACGAGCTCTTTTATTTGCTCCCTTTGTTACTGGCAGAGATAATTTGCCTCCCACACGGAAACATTTTGAAATAGGGTGTCACACCCGTTGTCTGTGCTGTGTAAAGCACCATTGTTTCATTCCCACTTTGATTGCAGCATCACTTCTGGAGACTGCTGTTTCCAAGGCATTGAGTCTCTCACGAGGAAGCTGTGAGCAGTGACAGACCCAGCTGCACAAACCGAGGGGTGTCACATCCTTCCCAGGGAACTTGGGGTGTGTCCCTGAGAGCTGCTCCTCTTTGCTCCGTGTGAAACAGGAGGGAGCACCTCCTATGGACAGGGAGATTTCCCTCTCCCTGAGCAGGTGGCTGTAAAGCCCTTCCCCCTTTTATCCAGACTGATAATTCCTGACTATTTGTAACCTTCCAAAATATTTTCAAGTAGTCTAACCCTCGGGAAACAAGTTAATACATATTTCTACAAGTATGCAAGTGCCAGCAATTGCTCTTTTTTTCAAGACCATTTACATCTCTACTATGTTACAAATTGCTAATAATTGTTTTTGACAGGTTAAACTCATAGTGAGTATAAAAGAAAATAATCCCAAGGTAGAAAGCTGAACAGTTCAGTGGTTCTCTAACACATTACACTACTGGAAAGCCTTAAGGAGCAAACAAGATGGGAATCCCAGACCAGAGTTAGATATAACACAGGTTAAAAATGAACATTATTCCCTAACCTTATAGCACCCATGGGAACCCAAAACTCTTGTGCAGAGTTTTATATTTACAACATTAATAGAATAACTGCATTAGAATGCCATGATTTGTGTTACTGGTCCATGGAAACACTTTAATACCTTTTTATCTCCTATGAGATCCTTCCCATAAGGATTTCTCTAAATTATACCTCCTGTCCTTCAGTGTTGTGGATTAATAATGCTTCACTAATGAGGATTAAATAGCTCAAGAACTCTGTGCTGTGTGCAAACAGCAACACTGCAAGGCAAGATTTGTATTCAGAACCAAGAACTTTGTTCAATTTTCAAAAACCTGGAATTATGCTGCAGAACTTCTTTAGGCAAAATTTAACTGCCTTCAATAAACGCTGTGCTTTTTTCACTGGTAGGTTCATTACACTGAAGAGCAGAAGGGAACAGGCTGGTGGGATCCCATGACAATCCCCCAGTCCCCCTGCAGTGAGCACATTATCTTCTGTTCGGCTGAGATCTGTACCCTTCTCCACCCAGAGACCTCAAGAGATGGATGCATCATCATTTCTTTTTGTAGTTCCTCAAAGTGTGAGTACAGTTTCTTATTTACACTTGTTTGATTTCTGCCTGCAGACTCTAGTTCTTGTTGTGACCCTAATTTAAGTCAAACACCCCTTAAGAAAGGACTTACAGTCACCCATGTACTGTCACCTGTGTGTGGTCTTCCTGATTATTTCTTCCTTATACCAGGATATATGGCCCTGGTCACGTTTGTTGTGTTCTGCCTGGAATCCAGCTTTTTACACCTCTCAGGACAGGGTTTCCCTGCCTTTAGCCTCACCAGGGTGGTACACCTGGGAAATACTTTCCCAGTCCTATCAGCTATTGACAGGACAATATCAGCTAACACTTCATTCTTCCTCATCCTCCTCCTTTCTGCTACAGAATCACCTTGGCAAATCACATTGAGTTTCAATTAATCTCCTAAAACATCTTTCAAGCTGCTGTTTTCCAGGGAATCCTCCCTTCTGCAGAATCACCCCTTACAGGTTATCTATTGGTTGCATTTTGTGCACGGGCTCAGATTTATCGACCAAACTGTCGAGCAAACTGGGATCCCCTGCCCTCCTCCTGACCACTGCCCCAGGCTTTAATCCATGTACTTGCAGCTGGATCATTGATGAAAACGTTCAGTAGTTTCAGATGCTGTTTGAACCTGTTTGAAATACATCCAGGTTTTTTCTGTTTCCCAGAGGGGATGCCCAGCCCCAGCCCATGATTAGCCTGAGCTGATCAGTCGATCTGCTGCATTTTGTTTAATGTTCCCCCAGCCAACCTCCCTGGAGCAATTGAAGTGCTCTGTAATAATTGCCAATGATATCTCATTTTTGAGATCTGCTAGCTCATTTTTAATGCTTGTTTCACTGAAGCTGCAGAATGCAAAATTTTTCATCAGAATATAAGGAAAGTATTATCAATATCTATACAACGGCCATTATCAACACATTTGTAATCTCATTCAAAATCAGGCTTGCTGCATAAGCTATATTTTTCAGAAAAACTGTGCTGATTAAAATTTATTATCTTTCTGGCCTTTGAATCTCTCTCCTTTAAATCCCTTAACTCTTCCATTATTTTGCCAGTGTAAGAATGAGAGTATAGTTTCCCACCCATGTCAAGTTTTTAAAATCTTTGGAAAATGCTATTACATTACCTATTTTACCCCACTTTTCATGATTTTAAAAGAGCATCACAAGGCCAGAGATGCCATTTTAAAAATCCTCTTTTCAGTTTTGTAGAGTGCAAGAGAAGCAGGTCTGCTGCTTTAAGTCTTCCTGCTATGATATCAACCAAGAAACTTTACTGAACATTTCTGAATCACTACAGACAATTTTGCTGTCTTCACCTGAAAACAGCCTAACACTTGAGTGGGGTCTGAAGGATTAGGCAGTGATTTGACTGGAATATTCCATTGCATCACATGGCTGTATTTAATTTCTAAACTCTGCTTTTCTCTGTCTGCATAGTAAATGGCTGGATACTACAATCCTACTGCAATCATCTGCAATAGTTCTTCAACAGCTTTGGGTACAACCCCAACTGAATTATGAATGAAAAAAGCTGCTGAGGTGAGCTTTCCAGCTCCCCCACATCTCCTTACTATTCCTGACCTAACAGTAGGGAGCCAGTGTGTGGAAAAGATGAATCACTTCCATTTGCAATTTGAGCAAACTGGTGTATTAGCTGTGCTGAAGGCTTTTTGGTACTTGGGCAGGTGTGAATCTGTTTTAGTGGGTTTTGGTAGGAATGCAAATAGAGAAATGCAGACTACAGATGCCAGATTTCTACTTTATGTTACTAAAGTTCTCCTAGTTTAGCAACATCTGTATAAATAAACACACACTGAGGCACAAGTGGGTAACCTGCTACCCAAGCACTGCAGTGACTCTGTGGAAGGATTCTTCTCTGAGCTCTGTTGTTCTGGCTTAGGCTGCTCATAAGGACAGTTGTTTGCTTTTGCAGCAAGAAAGGATTAAGACTTTCATGTTCTGCTGAAATAGGCCTGCTGTCTTTATGCTGCAATGCTAGAGCACTTCATCAGAGGTACAGACCTAGCAAATCACACAATAAATGTGTTATCAGTTTTACCTTATCAGAAAAGTTAACATGAGCACACTGCTAGGAAAAATCTGGCTGGTTTTAGTACTACATGGGCTGTTTTCAGCAGCAGTTCTGATCCTGAAGTATTCTGTAATGCCCAAAAGGATGGCATGTAAGTATCTCATTTATGATAAAGAAATGTCAGTATAAATTCTGAAGCAAAAATTGCAAATTTTTTTTTTGGATTTCTTGTCTGGATTTCTTGTCTGACAGTAGGTTTCCAAACAATATACTTTGTACTGTGATCATGTTTCAGTGCTGAGCTGTACAATTTATCCTACAGGTGTCATTGCACACTCTCAGATTACTGTGAACTTCAGACATTGGTATAAACATCTTATTAAGTTGTCCTAATGCGTTGCTGCCATGATGAAGGTCTGGAAATAGAATTGGTTTGGCTTGAATGTTTGAGTAAGATATTCCTCAATGGCCTCAGAGGTGAAAACACTGTGAAAAAGAAAACTTTCCAAAGCCAGCCTTTAAGGGGAAATGAAAGTTGTTGTGTGGAGATTTTAGACTCAAAGCTAGGCATGTAAGAACTGGAAATCCTTGCCACACTGGGACAAACAGCAAACCGTGTGACACAAGCTCCTGGCCTCAGGCAGCTCCCTGCCAGCAGGGCTGGGCTGGAACTCCTGCCCTGCCGCTGAACATCAGAGAGGCAACAACTAGCGGCAATCACCTGAGGCAATCACGCTGCAAGACACAGGCTAAAGCTGCTCTTGAGCAAGATTCACCACACAGCCAGCTAGGGCAGGAGGAGTGTTGGAGCAAAGACCTTCTTGCTTTTAAGGCCACGCTGTCACAGCTTCCTTGAAATGCTGTGAAAGTCGATTCCAGCTTAGGCAGCACCAACAGCTTCTGAGATCCACCCTGTTCCCCAGACTCCAGCCCCAGCTTGGGCCCTCCTGTCTCACAGAGCTCAGTAACACGGGGTTAAACCAAGATCACTGCATCCTCTGACTGAGGCTGGTTAGCACAGGGCAGTAGTTAGCATAGGTTTAACTCTGGCTTATAGTGGGTTACATTCTTAGAATAAGGTACCTTACCTAAGTGGTGACTGAGCCACAGCCTTGCAGTGGGCTGAAAAAGTGGCAGAGCCATCCCTAAACTCTTTCTTCCAGCTCTAATGGTGATCCTGGGTATTCCACAGCACTTGGCTTCTCCTCAGATTAAAGCAGAAGGAGAAAGGAAGAGCTGGCACTGTCCTCTAGGGACATTTGGCTTCTTATGTTAATGCTGACAATTTTAATTACACTTATCTTTTTTATTCCTCTCTCCCACATTGCAGGAACCATAGCCAGCTCGGCAGAGAAGCAGAAGCAGACTGGGAGCAGCAGACACCTGCTTTTCCTGGAGGAGATGAAGAATATTATTTACCTATTGAACACTAATAACTTTAAGTAAGAATATGCAGATTCAATTTAATAACCAGCTAGGAAAATACGCACTGTCTGTGCTTGGGATTGGATCCACAGGGCCACAGAAGAGTTTGGCAAATGGCTTTTTCCATGTTTTTGTGTGTATATATCAGTGGTCAACTCCGTGCATATTTGCTAAGGCTACTGTTCATTTCAGATAGCTCTTGCCATTTCAGCTCTGGAAATAAATCTTGCTTTTTGTAACTCTATGAAGTATTATTTAAAAGTCAAAGACTTATGGTTACCTGGCAACCCATAAATGATGCCTTTGGAAAAGAAACCTGGAAGAAGGGCCCTATTGAATATCAGTCATCTTTCTACATTGTAAATGAACCTCTCTCACAAAAGATGTCAAGTGTAAATGGGTCTTTCCACTCTGGGACTGGTTTAAAGTTAGAATTATTAACAAAATACAAAAATATAAACAAGGATGGTAAAACCTTTTCACTATCTGAGCCTGGTCTGTGATTTCACCTGAGATGAAAAAAGGTTCAGCTCTTTTTGCAGGTGCAAGTGTTTAATTAATTCATTCATTTAACCATAAGAAGAGTCAGAGGAGCATGCCTGAGCAATTGGTGCGGCCAAGGCACTGCAGCCAGGGCTGTCCTTACCCCTCCCATCAGGAGCTCAGTGCTGGTGTCTGTCCAGTTAACAACACATCGAGGAAACCTTTTCTCTTCCACTGCCACTGTAATTCCAAAGCACAGCCTGGCTCTAGATGTGAGCTGGAGTCCATTACAAGAGTTAGAGAAAGCAGGATGGGCACTGAAGGGTGAAATGCCAATTTCAGAGCTTTCTGAACTGGGTGGAGAGCCCGAGCACCAGGGCTGCTCTTCCCTCTTGGCACTCCTTGCTGAGCACAGGAGGAGGCTCAGGCTGTTCTCTGCAGATGCAGCAGCAGCACCCTCCCAAGCAGCTGAACACATCTAGCACACAGATGTCTGCTTTGGTATTAATATCATTTCAGATGTACATTAGAGGGGCAGATGTATAATCTGGGACTACATCCAAATTGTCATTTAAGGCGGTAAGATAATCAGTAGGAATTTCTTCCCTTTTTTTGGTCTCTCAGTCTTCCTCCCGCTCCTTAAAAAGCAAAGCAAGGAAAACAAAGAAAAATAAAAATAACAACCTTAAAAAAAATACAAAACAACAAAACAGAAAAAATCTAAACAAAAAAAAAATCAGACTGAAGCATCACAGTGGATGCAGTTCTATGGCACATTATCAAAGATTTGATTATCTCTGGAAATGTAATGGCTTTTGAAGTAAACAAACATTTAAACCTGCAATTGTAAAATGACCTTATTTAACTGAGAGTCAGACCCCACTTAACAGGTAGCATCTATAAAGAAGAGAAAGGTCTTAAAACGTGTTTAAATGTTTCTTTTCACAGTTCCTATCAACAGTTACCCCTCACCTCCCACAGAGGTGTCTGTTCCCTGCCCTCTGGGCTGAAAGCACTGCAGGAAGGCAGATGTCAGACAGGACATGGTGTTTGTACAGTTATTTCCCACTCATGTAAATAGTGAAGCAGAAATGATAAAAGTTCACCTCCCTGGTAAAATTCAGAGTAGGTGGGATACCAATGATCCTGCATTGTTCCCAATTGCACACTCTTAAGAAAAGAGCTGTAAGACTGCTGGAGAATTTTCCACATGTTCTTTGTGAATTGTATAGATCACCAGGTATAACTGTAGTAAATAGTCTGGAAGAGAGGAAAAATCTCTGCCTGGCTTAACCCCACCTGAAACAATATTCTTCAGCTTCTCTTGGACTCATACAGAATAATTATTAAAAAAAAAAAGAAAAAGAAAAGAAGTTTCTTCCTGCTACTTCACTTTTACTGTACAACAAGAACAATAAAAGGCTGTGCAGTGGTGCAGTCAACATTCATTCTTCCTTGGCCTTTGTTCTTTGAGGCCAGCTACAGAAGTTACTGTGCTGGAAGATGCTAACAAGAAAGAAGGTTGTTGTGAGGTTTATTATCTACATTATAGCAATGGCAAGTTCATCAACACAGACAGGAAAAAGATCTGCCAGAGCTCCTGTTTGTTATACAATGCTTTCATCCTTGGAAAGGCAGAACCACAGAATAATGACAATAATATCAGACTCTACTTTTTTTTCATCCTCCAAAAACCAAACTCCAAACCCAAAGCTGTTTTTCCATAGAAATGTCACATGCCAGAAACATCATAAAGCCCTTTTGATGACTGAGAGCTGTGATACTGAATTCATGAGGGCTACAGAGTTCTGGCCTGGGCTTCATTGTTGGTGAAATGGTGGGAAACATTCAGATCACTGCTGACAACTTAAAAGCTCAGCAGGAGAAATAAGAAAGTACAACAGGATTTCACAAATCCCTAGGTCCGTAGTGATAAAAATGTTTTACTTGCTTATAGGGGAGGAAATAAAATTTCCCTAATCTCAAGGCACAGACTGTATTGTAGGTGGGTGCATTTGTCAGATCCAGCAGACATAAAACACTCAAGGAAGGAAAATAATCAAATTGGAAACATCTGCAGATTACAGAAGCAACAAGATGAAGCTGTACCAAGTATCATTCAGCCTTTAGAATGTGCAGATGGATATAAAAGACTTGAACCCTGTCCTAGTCTGTATTATTGAAAGTTACACTCCTAAACTCAAAGACCTTTTGTAAGATTCTTGCAGCTAAAATCAGAAATAAGACTCCAGTTAGTTTTAGCAGATGCCCACAGATATCCCCTACAGTATAATCAGTCATCTAGAAAATGGGGGGGAGGTAGGAAATATATTCTATTTTAATTATTTTCATTTTCTTAAGACAAAAACAAGCACCAGCACATTAAACAAACATATATCAAATAACATCAGGTACACTTCTTCAGAGATTTCAATAAAAACATTTAACAGAATGCAGCTGAATGCCTACAGTATAGTATCTGCACCATGCAGTGCAATAATTATGCACAATTAAAGCCTACTGTGCAATTTTGTTGCCATAAAAGCTCTCTGACTCACACCAATTGAAAGATCTAAAACAACCTACTACAGAATCACTTCCCACAATTAAATGCCAATTCACAATTTCATGTCTATGGCCAAAATACATTCCCAGTTCAGTCTGATCTTTTTGCAGTTGTGGTGTTTAAAGCTCAGGCTGTGAAAAAGTGAACAAGAATTAGCATTAAAATAGCTTGGAGAACCCTTCCATGTTTCATTTCTAGGAAACACAGCTCTCATTCCCATCCTGGAGGCTCATAATAGGTACTGAATAATTAAGACCATCATGAAATCTTGCAAAAAAATCTTAGAAATATAGGAAAGCTGTATTCCCACTCTTTGAGAATGAATAGTGCATGCTCGTTTATTTGTATGAAATCCACTGTGTGCAAGTACAGGTTATGTTTATTATTGGGTGCCTAACAATTCATATGGTTCCTCTGCAGAATACATTACAAAGTGAAAGAAATTTAAGACTTCTAAGTCTTAAATTAAAAGTAAAAGCACTTCCAGGAGTCAGAAATTTCCACAAATCCCAAAAGTTACTAGAAGGCACTATGATGGGAGCTGGAAAGGGAGAAATCCCAGGAGAGCATAACAGGTATTTTAGCCTCTTTTAGTGGAGAGAATCTTAGATCTAAAAGTGATGTATAAAAAGAGACATAATATATGCACTTATATTTATAGATGTCCAGCATTTCCCCCAAAAGTGTTCTTTTATCTCCATCACTGAAAAAAGTATTTTCCCACTGGCTTCAGTGAGGTCATATTTTCATTCTTTGGAAAGTTTCACAACTGGGCCTCAAGGGATCCTGAACAACATAGCTCTTGCACAGAAAAAAAGGCTCACAAAGGGCCAGCTACCAGTGATGATAAAAATGTCAATTTTTTACTACAAAAATATTGTTTGGTCTAAATTTATACAAATAAATAAATATTACCGAGAAGGGTATTCTGGTTCATGAGTAAAAAACAAAAGAAGAATCAAGTAGAAAATCAGTGAAACAAAGAAGATATGCCAAGATTTAAAACAGATCCTTAAAAGATATTTAGATGTGGTAGTTGTTATTTACCAATCCTTTTGGGGTAACTATATTTTTGTTAGGCACCCATATAAAGAGGAACTCAAAACAATTTTCTGCTTCTCCTGACTTGCCTCCCTCAAAGGCTCCTGAGACACCACCCAGAGCTCATCAACCTCACATTTGAAGAAATCCTGACCAGACACAGAAGCAAAGGTAAAATAATCTGAAATACTATCTCCATCATACTACATACCAGCAGGCAAGATTCTTAATTCCTGGTAGCCTCCTGTCCCTGACAAGTATCCTTTTCCTTCTGTAAACTGCTCTTCTTTCTGTTATCCCTTTTCTCCAAAGAGCACCTGGCTTAGGCTGCTGAGCCAGTGGCTTTGGGAGCTGAGGGCCAGCAGAGAAGCTCCAAAAGCAGCAGGTTAAAGCAGCCTGGCTCTCATGCAGGCTTGCAGACTCAGACTGGTTCAGGGTATCTTCTGTCACTGTAATTCTTCAGCTGTCAGGCTGCAAGCAAGAATTACCTCTAGACAAGGATTTATATTTTTTTCCTGTTATTTTCTATATATTTGCTTGATTTAGTTTTCAAAAAATATAATTTTTGGAGAAGCAGCAACTTTGGCTATTTTAATTCACTTTCTTTATTATGTAGAAGAGCAGTTTATACTACTGCTAGTACTATCTGAAAGACTATCATATGTGATGGATACATTCTTCCTTGGTAAGAAAAGACTATATATATTACGCTACATTATTTTGTATTTAATACTTTATATTTCAGGTTATGTACCTCCCCATTCTATATCTTAATTTTTTTTTACTGAAGTAAAAAGTTGCTGTGCTTGTACAAAGAAGCCAAGATCTCTTCCTTGGAAAACCGTGATCCAAGGGACACGGAGACATTAGGTTTGCTTCCTTTTCAGAGTATACATATTCCATCAAAAATTACAAAATGCTTTTACATTCAGTCACCTCAGGCCTGGCTTGCAAGACACCATGTCCAGCAAGTGAGGACGAGAAAGTTTTGAATCTTAAAATTCAGTGCACATAATTTCAAATCAGAGAACACAGCAGACAAGAAGACCTTGTCTGCTGTTCCAAAAAGGCAGGATTTTGGGCACGGAGCTCTGGCCAGACAGTCAGACAGCAGGAGCAGCTGTAGAGGACAGACAGAGATCTGCCCCCTTTTTCCCTCTGCTCTTGGAAGCTCAGGCTGGGGAAAGAATGGAGACAACACCTTTCCTCCTACGTCCGTGCCAGCAGCTTAACCCCCTGAGGTGATACTGACCAAATCCAGGCTCAGGCTGGAGGGTTTAAGGACAGAGCCAACCTCTCAACCTGCAACTTTCAGCCTGAGCCTTAAAATCTTCCCAGCACAGGGACAAGCCCAACCCAACACGTGCCCAAGCCAGGCAAAGCTATCAGCAGCACAGCAAGAGGTGCTGGGGGTGAATTCTCAGGTTTCCCAAAGAACCTGCCAACTCCAGGCACCAGGAGGTGTTTCCAAGGAAGTTGCTCCATGCCCCAGGCACTGCAGGATGTGTGGGAGCAGAGCAGCTCCCAGCCTGCCAAAGCACACCAAAGCCAAGTACCCAAAGTAGAAATCTTGGCAGTATTTTTCTGATCATCCTTGTCTACATGGTCACATTTTGGGGCACAGGGTGTCACCTCTGTGGGGTGGTATCCCTCCTAAAGCCAGGGGTAGGACAAATTTGCCAGGCATCTATGGAGGGCACACTGAAATGTCCACATGAATGAAAGTCAAGGTTAAAGCCATCTCTGGAGACCACATAAGTAGATCAGCATGAAAGAGCACCAATAGGAGCTTATGTTAGTAAGATTATGATTCAAGGTCGTTATTTGGGCAGCTCCCTGAGAGCCACTTCATGTACTTGGGCAACAGCAAAGCACTGTGTCCATGAGAGCCCGTGGGTAGTGACAACTGGAGGACAAGGTTAAGGAAAGACACAGGGTAAGACTTTCCTTTGTGGGGAAAGAATAAAGTAACAGAGCTGATCCAATGGTTTTCCCAGCCTCATCACTCCACACTGCTGTGAACCTGATGCCTTAAGTTTTAGCATTCATGTTTTTCAGATTCTGTGCTGTCTAGAAGTGTAGTTCTGACCCTCAAATTAAGTGCTAGTAAACTCTCTTCACAGGGCAGGTAGACAAAACAAATCCTCTTCCTGTTGAAGACCAAGGTCAATGAGTACAACTTTCAGGCCCAAAAACACAAACATTGGGCTCAAGGGAGGAACAAGAAGGATGAGACCTCACAACCTGAAGCTGTAATTGGACAATTAAACCCCAATATGCAAATGGGCGAAAACTTGTAAAAGAGTGAGACCTTATGACTGGTTGTCCATTTTGTGACCATTTTTACACCTTGGATGTAGCCCTGGTCAGGCTCTTGTCCTGGCCAAGGTGTACCCTAAAGGCCTTTCAATAAATACCTACTTTATTCTCTAGCTCTGCCCAGTCTCTGTTCCAGGTCAGCCTTCCCCCACCCACCCACACCTGAGGGCCTGGGCTGGGAGATCCTGGTGCTCACCTGGCCCTGCAGGTATCAGAGATCTGAAGCACAGTTGCCAGGGCTCCCTCTCCACAGCTGCTGACTCCAAAAATCCTCTAGAGACAGAGTCCAGAGCCCAGCCCAGATCTCCTGCTGCCTGCTGTTGGTGTCTGGGCACTGGCTGTGCAGTTCCCTCTGTCCCAGACATGGACAGCTCTGCCACAGAGCCCACACAGGGCACAGCTCAACCCAGTGACACCTGAGGCACTTCAGAAAGGGCCAAGGGCATCAGGGCTGAGGGGACAGGTGTGGCAGACAGCCCAGAGAGTGCCCAGGGTGGGCAGCAGAAGGAGGATGGGCTCACATGGTACAAAATCAGCCAGAAGATGAACACAGCCCTAAAACTGTGTGAATTCAGCAAGAACTCCTCTGAATTAAGTGCCTGAGGTGATTAGAAAGGGTGGCAGGTTTTAGCAGCTAAGGGCTGTATGGGATAAATACACAAACACACCCACTGGAGTCTGTCTTTGCCATAATATTTTTGCTTAGTTTCTATTATGCCATGCAGAATTGCAAATTCTATGCATTTAAGTCTTCCAACATCAGTAAATATTACATGTGATTGCTTTGGTATTGCACCTTACACACCTGAACCTATTTCCTAATGTGAGATTGAATGACAAACTTCAGTGTGATCCATTATTGCAACATGTGCATCCTCTCCCTTTCTCTCTGGCCATGTCTGGAAGACTAAAAAACAGTACTCAGCTGAACAGCAGGTATTCTGTCAGCTATCAGGTTCAGCTTCCTGCCTTAGTTTTGTAATTGTCTGGATATTTTAATAATTTGGATATTTTAATAATTGTCCATATTACTATTTAGATAAATCAACTCATACAGTGTATATTTGATAACATGGTCTTTGGTTGATAACTAAACACCTGAAGAGTGAATCAGTTTCCTAATTTTTGAAGCATCCTTCACAAGAAGGTGTCTTCACTTTCTTTCAGTTGGGATGAGGGATAACCTTACTGGGTAAATAAAGCTTGACTCTGCATGCCAGAGCAGCCTGCTAGTCTGGAAAATTCTATACAGCTGTTTGAGCAAGATGGACATTTACAGGCCATGGACCACAGCCAGGCAGTTCAATTAGTTGTATAATCTTCCTCTCAAGCAACTGCAGGCAAAGAAATTTTGCCAGACCTGGATTTGAAATAATAGAACAGATGACCAGTAAAGGAGGCCATGAATAAAACTACCACACTAATTAAGAGTAAATAATTATTGCAGTGTACATAACTGATTCTTAAAAGGATGTTCTGCAGACAGAAAATAGCAGCAAGGATGTACTTACCTTGCAAAAGGATCAAGACTAGTGACAAGACTAGAGATTAGAACTCTCTTTAGGAAAATCAAGATTATTAAAGGTCAAGGACAGTCTGCCCTTCTGTTCTCTTGGCATGATTTGTTAAACACCATCCAGAAATTTATAACCAGCACGTAGCCATGAAATCACTAAGCCCAAGATCTGCTGCAGTTACTATTAGTAATAACATTAACATTCTTCCAAAACCAAACAATTTTGGGAAATAATATTAAAAAACTCTTTCCAAGTACAGTGCAGAGAAGAACTGAAGCAGTAACCAAGAGAGAAATGGAAAGACAAAATTGAAAACTCTGCGTGGCTCTTGGGGAGATGGGCAACAAAGAAGTCACATTAAATATAAAGAATTCATTCATGTGATCCACATTGGTACATGCAATCAGCAAGGAGCAAGACATTTCTGTTGTTCCTACTCTCACTTTTCATGTAACAAGCCTCAGGTATATTTCTTTCTTCTAGTCACATAAATTTCAATTTGCTACCAAAAAAATCTGCAGAAAAGTTACAAAATCAAATTAACAGAGAGTAAGCCCCCTAAGGACCACATTCAGAGACAGTTATTTACCCATTGTACGGATTAGCTGCAGATTATCCATTAAAATCAGATTTTTTTCATTGATGTAAATTAGCACAGCTCCATTCAAATAAATGGGGCCATGCCTTTGACTCCCAGTTGATGATCCAGCCTGTAACACTCTCAGAAGTGGAATTTTGTTCACCTGAACAGAAGACTCAGTGGGATGCCTCTGAGCAAAAAGTTGTAAGTCAGTGTTCACAGCAAGCCCAGTTTCACACCACACCTGCTGAGATGTTTCAGCTATCCTGAATTCTCCAAAAGGCTCCTTTGCAGACAAAGGAAGGTAAAAAACCTTCCCAATACAGCAGCAAATTAAGAAGGGGGAAAGGGACACCCTTTATTTAAAGCCCATAAAGCACAGAGGAATCTCAGCTCAGTGGGACAGTGAGCATGTGGGCGAGGGGTATTTTTTCAGATGTTTCTTCAGAGAGTTACAATTTACACAGAAGTACTTATACTTTCTGTAAAAGACACACATTTCCCACTCCCAACTTTTGGAAGCCAGACCGTCTCCAAGGAGTAACTTGGTGTATATAAAGATGGAAAAAAGAAAAACACAATAGGTTTGTGGGAGTAACACGTGATTAAAAAACCAAACAAAAAGCACACCAGGGTACCACTAACCAGCAGAGTCCATACACCAGTAGAAGAATTTCTCCTACCTAACCTGAGTTTGGTGAATTGCAGAACGCAGGAAAAGCATTTTTAGAGGTCCATGAATGGGTTTAGAGGCAACAAGGTTGCTCAGAGGAAGCAAATGCTCAGACTCAATAGATTGTGGGTGGAGAGTGATGAAATTATTGCTAGCAGGATGTTTTCAAAAGGCTTTTCTCTATGTGCAGATTTTTCTAAGATGGAAAAATAAATATGGAAACATCTCTTGGGTGTTTCAATGCTGCAAGGTATGTCTGGTCTAAGGGGACAGAACATAAAGATTATTTTTTCCCTGCTGAAAGAAGGAATAGCTTAGAGAACAGTAAATGTGGAAAAGGTTTGATCTTCCAGAGTTTTGGGAATTACTGATAACTACCTTAAGGGGCAGAATTGGAGATATAGGGAGAGGACTTACACAGACTTCACCCTGTGTGTGTGCCACCCTATTTATTTCTCTTCCTACTCCTCTCTGCTTCTTAGCTTACTCTTTTTCCTGGTCTCCTACAGATATGAATTTTGGGGAGCCTGGGCCAGTTCCTCAAACACTGAATCTCAGCCACAATTTCTAACATTTCTGCATCTCCATTATGATGGCTCTGCACCCTTTGATACAGGCACAGCTTGTGCAGCAGCAGCAGTGGAGGTAAACTGACATTTGTTACATTAAAGAAAAAAGACTTTTAGATTTCTGGAGCAATCCCCACTCTCTTTTCAAACAGCTAAAAGACTTACTTTAAAAATGTAACAAATAGTAGTTAATCTTCACTGGTGTCTCACTGGTGGCATCCATACTAAAGGTCCTGGCCCAGCACTGATCTCTCTCTAGTGGGGACTGATGAAGGACTTTGGGAAGAAAACTGACTGCTCAAGTGGCACAGGTCAGGCAGGACAGGAGGAACTATGGATATTTAAGGGAATATGAGAGACAAGATGGCAATAATTGCTGCAGAGCCTGGGCTGAAAACTATTTCTTCCTTAAGAACTGAGGTATTCTTAAGGACATGGGAACTACAGCTTTCTGCTGAGGCCCTGAAGCAACTGTGCCAACAATTTATCTTGTTTTCACCTCCTGAAAAAGAAATTGTAATCATTACTATGATTTTAGGAAGGAGAAAACCCAAACCAATGGAAGGTGAAGGAACTTTCCCAAGTATAATCAATAATGGTCAGGAAGAGGAAGAGGTAGTATTGTGCCTACTCATAACACTCAAAGCAGCATATAAAAGATTGGGTCCTTGGTACAGGTCAAATTCAGAAGGACACCATGGAATTGACTGCAGGACTCTAGAGTTTCTCTAAGAGTCCATTCTGTTTTGAGTTTACACCCAGGAACCTTTACCTTGAAACTATTATCCTCTCCTGAAAAACCAAACCAAGCAAGAAGCACAGTGTTTTCTAAACATATAAAAAATATTGTTATGTGGAACAAGAAGCTTTTTTAAAGAGTTCTCTTGAAGATCCACTTCAAGGCCAATGTACAGTTCAGATTTAAATAGTCTGGTATGTGAGGAGAAATTCACAAAGCCAGGATTCTCAACTCCTCTGTACTTGTGCCTCTTTGCTGTACTGCTAGGGTGACTCTGCTGCCAATTTTTCAAACAATTTAGAATTGAACTGTCTTTTTTTAAACCTGTGAGAGGAGAAAGGGGGGGAAAAAAAGGGAAAAAATGAAGAACTTATAAAGGGAAACATAAATGTGTCAGTTTTAGAAATCATCTGCAAAGGGAGGAGGTAGGTTGGCAGGTATAATGGCAGACCAGAGCCAGAAGGCAGAGATACATCATTAAAGGCATTAACTAGGTGTTTTGAGGAATTACTTTGGCAGGGTCCCAGTATGACATTACTATTATTTCATGACAGACCTGATGTGTCACCAAACATTTATATTGTTTAGATGCCTAAAAGAAATTAGTGGTTTTTTTAAATAGTGAAACACTTCTACCATTTCAGTTTTTGGGTGTTTTGAAACGTTTAATCCATTACAATCTGAAGCTATTCCACTATTCCCAGAACAGCTGAGACTCTCACAAAATTGTTCTGTCTTGAAGCTTTATCAAGAACTCACCATCCTACCCTACCTTTGAGTACAAAAGGAGCAGACAAGGACAGGAATAATTTCAGCTCAGTCTGACTCCTTTTGCAATAGCTCAGGTATACCTCATTTACTGGAAATCCATTATGCATCTAATTCCAAGGGGCTGCTCATTCCTTCCATGGCTCTCCATCAGCTCCTGACAGACCATCATCACTTTGTGCTGTTCTTCTCTAGGTTAGGCTGGTCCTCATTGCCCTTTCCATCTCAGAGAGGACACTGGCTTAGTCCATAACCATTTCCTTGAGAAAAATACTTCAGTGAAAATCTGTTTTACCCTAGGAACACATTTTCCAGGAGCTTCTCTTCCTACACTTGAAACTCTCTATGGCCAGCACATTCCTGTAGGAAGAGTAATGAATCCAACTCCATTTTTAAGCACTGGGAAAAACATCACATGCAAAAGAGTGACAGATGGAGCTGTATCAGCTTTTACCTAACAGTGAAAGGGGAGGTAGAAGTCAGTCTCAGCACTTTTGTCAAAATGTGTTTTTAACAAAAGACATGTGTTAAATTACTAACATGTATCCACAATATTTTTAAAATATTTATACTATGAACTAATGACATCCTCTCAATTAGTGAAAAGTGTCTTCTGTACATTCCTTTGTGAGGAGGGAAATAGACAAAAAGGCAAGGAGGTGGGCACAAGATGCATCCACCCATCGTGGGCCTTGCATCAGATTTCCTCTTCATCTCCCTTTGCTCTAAAACCACCACATGTCCCATGGTCAGAAACCTCTCATGAGGCATCACTTCCCTGTTTGCCTGCAACACCACAGCCACCAAAGCCATCTGCTTATAACTAAACTTTTTTTCCTTCCAAAGGGATTAAAAAAAAAAAAAAAAGAAGAGTAGATCTCCTGGCAGATGAGCTTTATTCTAAATGGGAACACTATTACAGATAGACAGAATGTTCCTTTATGTTTATGAAGCTTCTCTAGCGTTGTGTAAATGTACACTTGCAGTGTAATCATGAGTTTTCTATCACCATTAGCAGCAGGACCCCAGCAGTTAAATCAAAGAAGCCTAGAAAATGCCCAACACTGGGAGATTTTGACAAAGAAAAGCCTATTTAGATAATTAAGGAATCTTTATGATATGAAGATTTTCATCTCCCAGCAAATTATAACACATTAGGTAACACTGGCAAAAAAAGTCCTGAAAGCTTCCAAAGGCACAAACTAGAACTGGCTTTTCTTTCATATGGTCTTGAAGTAGTGGCTGGGGGCAAGAGGAAGAGGAAGTGAGGGGAAAAGAGGAAAAAGAGTTCACATTAAGGTAGTAAACTATTGTTTCTTTAGAAACCTTAAGTTTTGTCCAAGATTGTAAAAATCAATATAAATGGAATATACTTGGATTGCAGATATAAATAAAACCCAAGAAAGTCTCCCACATACATACTGTTGATAGAAAAAGAAGTTTGAAAATGGGGTTTAAATTATCCTTCTCAGAAGCTTTAAACCTCACCTTGCAGCAAGTGACACTGAGCTTCTGGCAAGTGGCAGCTTCATATATGAGATGTGTCTCTTAAAACTGAAGAGCATACAGAATAGAACAAGATAATGTGTCAACAAATTACATCCTAAAGACTGAAAGCAATCCAGAGAACCTGCATTGACTGATCCCTTTGTATAGAGAAAAGTACCAGGTGTCAGGATATCACAGAGGAGAGTTTAGATCTTAATAGCCTAACAGAATAACAATACATCGATTCACACTGTGGATAAGGAAAAACAAATTAACAAATACCCACAAAACAACAATAAAAAAAAAACCCACCAAACCAACCACAAAACAAGTTCTCACCTCAGTTGTTTCCCCAGGAGCTCCTCCTGGGCCCCCACATATTTTTACCAAAGCCTCCACTGCAAAACCAGCTCCTTGTGCTTCTGTCACCACCTGCCCCAGCCATTTCTGCAGCCAGCTGTACCCTCAGCACAACTCATCAAGTACTGACAGAGCCTAAGACAGGGATGCATTTTAGGGTTTTACGTTTTAATGGCAGGACCTGCCAAAAATTATTCCGCATTTTACTTTATCTGTACGACTTAAAAGGGAGGAATCACACAATGACTGGGATTCTAGCCATCAGTCAGGACACTAGAAAAAGAATTGTTATTGCCAACTCGCCTTTGAAAATATATAGAAGCTTTTAAAGTCAAGTTCAAATTCTTAATTTGAGCTCCAGGATTCCTGTTGCTTGTCAGGGAATATGACATGAACTCCTCAATTAGTTAGTGGCAAAGCAAGTGTCCCCTTGTTTTAGTTTAAAAAGATGCATCTTCCTATAGCTGTTCAGTAATGTTTAGGATCTCGGTAAAAAAGAATTCAGCTGTAGTTAATCCAGAAGACTCAGAAAAGCCTATGGTGGAAATTATTTTTTCCTCAAAATATTTTAATGAAGTATTTAGGTAAACGCCTATCATCCCCGAGGTTTTAATTATTAAAGACGCTGAAAGTTCAGCTGCAAGAAGAAAGGTCAGTGTCTAGCCCCGGTTAACTGCGGGAATCAGGGATGATAAACAGGTAAATTAATTGTCTTTTCACCGCTCATACAATAATTGCTGAGCCGGAGAGGAGGGATGGGCACGGCCGGAGCTCCCCCTGCTGCTCACAGCCCTGCGCACACTTTGCCATTCAAGTGCTCGCAAATTAAAATCACCAAAAATCGGTGCTGGACAGCTTAAATGACCCGAGTGCTGTGGTTTAAGCCCAGCCCCAGCAGCGGGATCGGGTAGGGAATGGGAAGGGTAAAAGCAAGAAGCCCCGTGGGTTGAGATAAAGGCAGTTTAACAAGGAAAGTGAAGTGCGCACGCAAGCAGAGCAAAACAAGGAAAGAATTCTCTGCTTCCCATGGCTGGGCAGGTGTTCAGCCGCCCTCAGGAGAGCAGGGCCCTGTCAGCGTTATGGTGACTTCGGGGGACAAACACCACCACTCCAGATGTCCCCTCCTCCTTCTCCTTCCCCCCACTTTGGGTACTGAGCCCGCTGTCCTACAGTCTGGAATGTCCCTTGGCCAGTCCGTGTTCCCCATGCCGGCCGTGTCCCCACCACCCTCCCGTGCCCCTCATGCCCCCTGTGTCCCCTCACACCCTCCCGTGCCCCTCATGCCCCGTGTCCCCTCACACCCTCCCGTGCCCCTCATGCCCCCTGTGTCTCCTCACACCCTCCCGGGCCCCCCTTGTCCCCCGGCGCCCCCCCCGGGGAAGGGTTTGGGGGGCCCGGGGGGCTCGGAGGGGACACGGGGGGCACGGGAGGGTGTGAGGAGACCCAGGGGGCATGAGGGGCACGAATGTGTTTTATATCACCACTTAAGAAAAAATGGTCACTAGGGCTGGGCTTAAAAGTGAGTTTGGGGATGTCTCGTGTTAGCTGAAGTCAGCC
>JANPWX010000201.1:466243-496780 GCA_024734555.1 Trochalopteron elliotii
TGCGCAGGTTGATCTGTGTGGCCTGTTGTCCCCTCACACCCTCCCGTGTCCCTCATGCCCCCTGGGTCTCCTCACACCCTCCCGTGCCCCCCGTGTCCCCTCCGAGCCCCCCGTGCCCCCCAAACCCTTCCCCGGGGCGGCCGCAGGAAAAGCAGCACGGCCTGGGCTCTGTGCCACAGAAACGTCTCTGCGTTACCACCCCGTGCTCAGCACAAACCCAAAACAGCCCCACGGGGAACAAAATCAAGCCTGCCCCGGCCAAAACCTGCACTCAGACCAAGCTGACACCAAATTATAACCTTCCACATCCTGGCTGACTTCAGCTAACACGAGACATCCCCAAACTCACTTTTAAGCCCAGCCCTAGTGACCATTTTTTCTTAAGTGGTGATATAAAACACATTAAAAGCAGTAACCCCAACCAAATACCAATTCCTGTTAAGAAAATAAGATTTATAATCTTTATTGTTTACTTACATATAATAAATATAATACAGAACAAAAACATCACACCCACTGATTGTATTACACAGGCTGTTAATCAGAATACATTATATTTTCTTTTCATTAGCCCTTTTATAGGGTTTTGGTACTGGATATCAAGAATTTCAATTTATAAACCTTTTAACATAAAAAACAATATTCCAATTTCCACCTTCATGCATGTTTCAAATATTCATTATATATACTGGTTTTGTTAAAAATATATAAGTACTGTTCAGTATTTGCAATATAGGACTTCAATTTCCATTCATTAGATCTCTATTAATATAGAGAATTTCAAAATAATTAATAGCTTAAATCTGATTTTAATTAAAAATACTTATTCTATATTTTTTATTTAACTGACCTCCCATCAGAAAATGAAGTAACAGGATGAAGACACCCCAGGCAAAAGCCAGTGTTCACTTTTAAAGAACGAAGGGTAAAAGCTCTGGTTCTTGCTTCACCTGTATTATCCTGGAATAATGGAGATACAATTTGGTATAAAGAGGGCAGGAGGAAACCAGAGTTTCTGAAGAGATATGCATCTTCATTTCAGATTTACCACTGCCATCCTGCTGTTTTCTTGGCTTAAAAATCACTGCATCAAACCCTGATATATGTTTTTCTCTGCATGAATATCCTTGCCATTAAATGGAAATTAGATTAAAATGCTACATTTCTTTTTTTATCAAAAATAGATCAAGGTTTAACACACTCTGAAATCAGGTTTTCAAGTGCAAATGCAATACACATTAGCAATTCACGTTCTGCTTTCACTAAGGAAAATGGTTAAAAGATGATGCATAAAGATATTTCATAGAGGATACTTGGATATCTGGAAATTGCTGTGCTCCCAGAACATCTGAATTATCAGCAAACTATACAGACTTCAGGGAAAAAAAAATTTTCTTCAGGTGAAGGCTCTTCAGTTAAAGCAGCTTCCACGTGAGAAGTGTAACTGAGAACTCCCTGAAAGTGAGTACAAAATGCAATGCCAGGACATCCATCAAAACTGCAACTGGAGTGCATTAAAAGATGCACAAAACAGGTTTCAGGAGTTTCGTAACTCAAGGTTTCATAAACAATTCTGTTTTACTAATATCTACTCCAGAGACCTTACACGAATTTTAAATCATTAGGAACACCCCTTCAGCTCTACAACGCTGAAGTTGTGCCTCATACTTAGTACATTTCTCTAATTCCATCCAGATAACATCAAGTCCAACACCTGGCTACTGCTTTCCACGTAGCCTTGTGTAAACAGCCTCTCATGAGTGCCAATTAACAGAGCATTCCTTTGTAACTGCATTGGATGGACTTCAAAAAAACCAAACCACGAACAAAAAATACCTCCAAAGTGTCCAAATGTAATTTTTTTTCCATTTTTTTTTTAACAATCACAGGGCTTAATTTAAGCCTTCAGCTTCAATATGAAATGATTATTTAAAATACCTACTTTCTACATAAATCAAGATCAACCAGACATCAATCCAATAAACTACTGTCCAAGCACTTCCCATGTGGAATTAGGCTATGCAAGAAATTACCCCAATGATTTTACAGTATATGCTTCCTACTTTCCTACTAATATTCCTGATTTTCAATTAACATGCCTGTTTTAGATTTTTTTTAGTTTTTTTTTTTTTTCTTCTGCAATAGGAAAGTGACATTGGTTGGAAAGCCCCTGCTGATCCCCTACCTAGAGGAAAAAGTAGATTCTAAAATATTTTAGAAATTACTCATTCTGGCAGTGGAACTAACTTGATTGGAATGCAAGAGGTCAGATTTAGGTAGAAGAGAAGCATCACCTGTGACACAGACAAGGAAGACTTGTGGACTGGCAGCATCAGTAATACATTGACTGGTATCATTGATAAAAATACAACCATTTGCATATTACAAAATCAGTTCTATGCTAAATGGCTAATTCCCCTCAGCTTGATAAATGTGGGGTTTTGATTGGTTTTATTTGGTTGGGTTTCTTAAAAAAAAGTGGGAAAAAATCAGAAACATATGTGAAGAACTATAGAATAAACAGCCCTGAATTTTTATTTCTGAGGCCATTCCAGTATCCAGTCATACTTCTTCTGTGGAACATAAAGAAAATTTGTGCACTTTCCCTGAAAAAACCTTCAGAAGTTTATTAATAAAAGAAAGGGATCATTGAATGCAACTTTACAAAATGAGATGCAGTTAAAGGACTTTGAACTTGTAAAACTAACAGCTGCTTTCTACCAAAATCCTCAGAGAAAAGCCCTTTATGCTTCTTAAAAGTAGGAAGTGAAAGCCAGATGGAATCCTGGATGCATTCCATGTCATGACAGACATATCCAGAAAAGGTCTGGTTACCTACTAATACCAGATGTAATGACAAGAGTGAGAAGACAGATCTCTAAGTAGTCACATTACATGTCAGATTTACATTTTATGTCAGATTTCTAACACCACAGAGGACTAGGGCAGTCCAAACAATTACACTGGCTTTACCTAGAGAGGAAATTCACTTTGCAATGAATGCAACAGGGCATGGAAATGGAAATGTCAAAGCAGAAATCATCAAGAGGACGCTGATGCTCAAGGCTGATGACTATGATCACGTTCTCACTATGGACAAAAGAAGTATACAGCGAAGTGCAGGGGTTAATATTTCTCATGCTGCTGATTTTAAACAAAAGTCATGTAGCAAGACAAATTCACCTGCTAAATAATTGAGCTGCATACTGGCTATGTGGAAATACCTTTTGTGACCAGCAACAGTAGTGTTTTTACCAACTCACCAGCACTAAAATCCCTCCATTATTACTGAGGTCTTAAAGCAAACCACTCCAAATACATGCTGCAGACAGAAATACTGCAAAGGCATAAAGGTCAACCTGACTGCAGAGCTCTTTTCAATAAAGTTTTACTTTATTAATGCTGTCAATGACTCTCGTGGGCTTTGGACAAATCCCATTCTAGCCAAAGTAACTTTACTGGAAAAACAAACAAAAAATCCCCCCAAGTGACTAGACTTTGTAAAAATTTAATGATATAAATGAATATATTTATGTTAGAGATTTATACTGATCTATCCCAGAATCAGATTATGTATTATTACAGCACTGCTTAACCCTGAAACTTAATGTCACTGTCATGCCAGAAGTGCAGCCTCAAAATCAGCAAAGTAACTATTCATTTCTAAGGCAAAGAAGACAATAAAGTAGAAAATCACACACATTTCAGCATCACCTTAAAACAGACGTTTCTCCAAAAAGTAACAAAGTGTTGGGCAGAGTAAATTTTATTGACATCTTTAAATGCACTTAGCATTCTCATCATGATTTACCTGATAAGCCTAAGGAAATTCAACATGGAAGTTAAATGATGTGAAATGTTTGAATGAAACCTGGAAATGTTTGTAGCAATTTTAAAAGCAGAAATTAATTATCAGCTCTCACAACGTATGGTATCATCCGTATTTCCCTGAGAAATCATGCCCTGCAATGATCATTTAAAACAAAATACAACATTAATGAAATCGTGGATTAGATGGGGAGAAAAAGCATAACAACAGTTTATGAATCACATAAATGCTACTGGAGTTATAACTATTAAATTGCAGGCACTACACGTGACAGCCAGAACAGAAATGGTAACTAACTCAAAACTTATCCCAAGTAAAGGAAACTGATTCAAAGTACCATCCTACAGTCAGCCATATAACCCAACACTGTGATATTCACATCAGTTTGTTTCTTGGTTTTTGAGCATGCCAGTTCTTCACTTCATTTACACTCTGCCCTTCCGAGGCCTATTTCCACACGAAATTCAAAGTGTGTCCATAAACTCAGCCTATCTCCGAAATTTAACTGGTTTTCCCTGTTCTCTGATAGCTTAGTTTAGCTCAGTAACATAAATTCCCTAAGATAGGAGGATCTTTTAGTAGGGAATAGGAAAGACAACATTCAACACTATAAGAAATGGACCCAAGAATTACAAAGAAATCGTTTTGCCACCTTATTTAAAGCCATCACAGCTGTGAACAGCGGTACCTAGGCACGAGTATTGTGATAGGAATGACAATTGCAGCAGCACACACCAAGAAAAGCAATTTGCAGGCTCTCCTGTTTTCGTTAGTACATTCAAGGAGGTCTGCCATGAGTAGACCAAGCAGCCCCCCTGGCTGAACAGCCCTGCTTAACACCCCATTTCCACAAAATCCCCACAGGGGCACCCAGGCTGTGCCTCAGCCCCAGCTGCTGAGTCTGTGTGCAGTCCCTGCAGCCCAACTCCATGGCCAGCCACACTGGTCCTGTCCTACAGCCCCTTACAGGCATCCCCAGAGGCCACAAGCCAAGAAGCAGGATGCAGTGAAGACTGGAAAGCCAAAGAACAAGCCCTCAGTGCCTTCAGGAGCACTCATGTACCCCAGAATTTGTTACAGATGTGGTATTTCCACCCCTGGCTGAACCAGCATTACACCTGCAGCAGTCCCTTGTAGTGAACGCATTTTCAGCGTGACTGAAACCCAACATGAAGTGGCCAGAGAATCTGAAATCCTTTGCTGCCTTTGTTCTGAAGTGCAGCACACTGCTTATCAAACCAGGCGAGACTCACTAAAGCCCTAAAAGCAAAGGCATGCTCTGTAGCTTTTGGCAAATTATCATAATTTCCTTCATATATAAAAACCAAACAGCCCTAAAACCTCAATTGCACAGAAGAAATTGTTGGTTGTCTCAAAGGATTACAGGAATTAGTTCAAACTGTTTGACAGAGCAACACGTAGTATTCATTTTCTAGTTTTGTAGGCCTGGGAAATCACTGTTCTTTAACCATCTAGTGACAACCAAATAAATGCTTGACATTATTTTTCTAAAGCATAAGTGGTTCCTACCAGAAGCAAGTCAGAATGAAGACATTCCCAAATTGAAACAGGAAGAGCAGTGACAATACACACTACCACACAGAGGTAAAGCATTCATGAGAGAGCTCCTTCACATTCCAGTTGTGGCACAGGGAGGAAAAACCCAGCACGTCTCCATTGCATCAGAGGTACCTGAGAATCAAAGCTAAATCTCTTGTGCATTTACCAAGCATCCCTTAGACAGCTATGCAATTTACATTTCAAATCAGACATTATATTTATAAAATATCGTTGTACTAAAAAATCACAAGGTTTTGTAGAAAAAACTCCATCACATTCTATTAAATGCAGGAACAATGCTATATGTCATAGCTTCTGTAATTAAAAGTGTAACACGTTTCTTGTAACTACAGGGGCACCACTGTTTAAAAATTCTTTCAGCAAGGACAGTTTGTTTTGTTCCTACTATTTAAAGAACTGTAATATAATGCAAAAACACAGCTTAAGCTACCTAGTGCCACAAGATAAAAATATTTCATATCTTATTAAAAAAAAATTAACACATTTTTGTTGAAAACAAAAACATTTGGAAAGCTCTGACTTTGAGTTTACTGAATGTTCTTCAACATTCCTGGGGTCAGAGACAGAAGAATATTCTCTTAGCACTTCTCTTCTTAACCTCTCAAACCAATGAATAATGCAAATTAACAGTCATATACATGGGAGGCTACGATGATCTTTGACTTTAAGCCATGAACGTAAGGGCAAATATAAATAGAAACTGCATATTTGACATTACAGATCCAATCTTGCTTGCATGACCAACTGCAAAAAACAGTAATAGAAAATTTTGCTACAAATACTGTCATTGCCCATCTGAAAGCAAACTTGGTTTTCCCAGGCTTAATGCACTAATGCCACAAGTCCCAGCTGATTCAAATTTGGAGTTAATGCCTGGTATCAAATATTCTGCAGGATCTCATTGAAACATTTCATTCACTGAGAAGAGAATTTTTTATTGTGAGTAGGCATTAACAATACTTCTTGAAAAAAAGTTAAAGCAAACATCCTCTAAATTTGTCGTAATTTTGAAGGGCAAATCCAAAACCTAAAGAAATTCCACTGCTCAAAAAATGCCTGAAAATTCTACCAAAATAAAATTAGTTCAACATATTGCATTTTCCACCCCTCTACTTTTGGGGTTTGGAAGTTTAACTGTGAAATTTAATTGACTTTCTCATCTCTTTTGGGTTTGTGATTTTGTTGTGGCTGGTTTTGGGTTTTTTTTAATTCTTATTTTAGTGTGCAAGAAGAATTTACTATCTAATCTTAAAGAGATGCCTCAGATCACCAAAGTTTGTAGTGCAATCCAGTATTAAAACAGGAAGGAAAAACCTGATGAAGGTTAAATATTTGAACAGAAAAGCCCCAGGTTCATTTTGTCTTCTTTCTCTACACACAGTTCTTATATTAAATTCCAACTGCTGGCTCGAATTCTATAAATGTAGATCTTAAGCATGTTGCTTTCATGCATTCTCTCTCAAATAATAGTTTATTACCAAAATTGCTTTTGGAGGAATCATTACTGAGTGCCATGAACATGAACAGGCATTTCTGCTATGTCATCCTTCTGTATTTGTGTGGAGGGACAGTAGAAATACCCTACATTATTAATAACCTTGTTATGTGGAAGAAAATACTCCTGGCTAAAAATCCATCTTACATTCATTATAGAAAAATAAAATCCATCAAAAGCCAAAATTAACTTTGATCTAAGTGTCTTACAGGCCAGGAGCTGGAAAATGGCATGGAGTAATTTCAAATATTCCTGAATATAATTATAATAGCTTCTCTGGATTAAAAAGGATAAAACACTGCAGTGGAAGGAAGATAATTATCAGTTTTAGAATAAATTATGAATACAGCTGGGGGGAAAGAAAAATCAATGCAAACACCTCTCCTTTTCCTATTGCTTAGCAGGTTAGTTGTAGTGCCAATCCACTGACAGAAAACGTTCACAATTAATTTGATCTCTTTCACAGTGTGGCAGCTACACCTGAAAATGTTCATGCCTGAGAGACAACTGGGATTGAGAATGGGTTACAGAACCAGTCTGTTTTAAAACATGTAGAAGAATGTATACCCAAATGTACTGTAATTAGAAATATTTTTCCATTCACTGAAATTTTAAGCATTCCTGATTGTTGGGCAATTTTTTTTTGATTTTTAAACATCAGCACCCATTGCCATTACTCAAGGCTACTCAAAATGGCCTCAGACATTATATATGTAGTGTTCCAGGACCGTACAAAGATCCTGCCTCAGTAATTATAAGAATGCACTTAATAAATTATTTTTTCTATTTTCATCTATTAATATGCAAATAGTTTATACAACATAAAAAATTTAATTTGTACCTACTACAGGTAACATATCTATTTAGCTTTTCATCTGAAAGCCTGTAAGACTTGATGACCTGCAAACTTATTTACATAACTCATTTTAAAGTATCTTTTAAAAATAATATTGTCCAGCATTTAACAAAATTGTGACTTAAAAAAAGAAAGAAATCACTAAACAGCATTTGCTTTCTTGATTTTGTCAAGTAATGTCACCAGCTCAAGTGTTATAAGGCAGGTTGGTTGTTCAGATGGACTAAGACTCCCTATGGTGACAGGCATGTAGTAAATCTGTTCATTTATAAAATCAGATGGAAGCAAGAAAGAGAAAAGGTTTAGAGTTTCAAAAGAACTGAAACTTCTTATTTGTACTACAAATTCAGAGTAGGCACTGAAACATGATTCCTTAGGGACTTTTCCAGAAGATTGTCTCTTCGCTGGGCATCATTCCATTTTTAAACTAAGAAGAAGAAGAAAAAAATTATGAGGGCTACATAATTCAGGATTACAAAAGAGGAATTACCATAAGTATTTGTTTTCATCTTACTGACAAAGGAAAAAACTCTATGTCTCAAGACATCACAACTACTGTTTTGGTTAGAATATTTTTAATTTCATTATTAGATTTAAACAACATTGGAAAATAAAAATATACTTCTCAAGTAATTCTGCACACATTATTGAAAACCCTGAAGCACAGGGCTAGGAGAGGCCTAAACTTTGTCTGCTTTAATGCTTCAATCCAGTACTGATAAACCATGTAATGCTCCTTTTAAAGTAACCTCCTCTTAAAGTGAGATATTTTGCAAACTCTTTAGCTATTCTAGTCCACTTTCCCTATGCTTATCATGAGAAATATTTAGCCTAATATTTAATGGAATTTACCAACATAATTCTTGTCTACCACAAACACAGGGGCTCCTTTCCACAAATGATAAAGTCTGGTGATGTTCTTTAAACTTCCCTAAATGGCTGGTGTTTTTCCTGAGCTGGAGTAGCCCAAACTGAGACCCCAACAGCACTAAAGAGTGAATTAATTACTTCAGATGTTTTCCAAACACATCACCCATGCCAAGAAGTTGTATGGCTCTCCTGGTGTATTGACTCACATCCACTTTTGCATGAACTTTGTAATACTCTTTAGTAAAAACCACATTTCAAAACCATTGACCAAGAACTGTGAGAATAATGCTTGGCAACAAGTAGTAATAGCAATTTTGAAGATACACTTTAAAACTTGGTCCATCAATACAGAACAAGATTGACTGCATGCTCTTTAAAAATGTGTCCTTGCACTACACAACTGCCACCTTGAAAACCAATCCTCACTTTTCTGTGCATTGTTTGAGGTTTATTAAAGGTTTACCTTGTGTCTATGAACAGCAGCTGTCTCCATCCTGTGACACACTATGCATAGGGATGAGGCTTTCACACTGCTCATTTTCTTCTGGCATTCTTTAAAGAAACACATTTATTTACAGTCATACAATAATATTAAATTGGTTTTTATGAAGTCAACATAAGCACCAAGTATTCAGCTGTTTGAACTTCAGCCATTAAAACCATGCAAAGACTCTAAGTATATTATGAAGTGTACTCAAGGTTGCACAGTTTTCACTGCAATGTGCTGGGTACATAAATTATCATAAATGCATTAAGGGAAAAAAACCTGTGACAAACACTAGGAAACTTCTTTTAAAAGGTAAACAGATGTCACATCTTTCCCTTTTCTGAGCATTACATAGGTTAATAAATAGATTGGCAACTACTGCTATTAAGAAATTAGTACACCTGAATACAAAATCAGGTGAAAATAAACAGTGTGAATATTGTGGCTTATAAAAGAGTACAGGATATTGGAAAGGCAAAAGGGACAGGATTTAGTTTGTGACTGCCCTACCTCTGAATTCGATGTTTTCTACAAATAAAGGCGAAAATTCTTCTGATTCCCACCATCACTGGATCCCAGTTGTTATAGTGACACAAGAGAGTTGCAATGAAAAATGAAAAAAATACAGGTACTGCTCCTGCAAAAAATAACCAGGAAAACTGCACCTGGAATTGAAACAAAAACATCATTCACTAGACAGCTTAAAAAAAAATTGACATGCTGGATATTTGGAATGATTGTTATTCTAAGTCTGAAATGCAGTTTGAGTTATTTTAAACAGTGTGAGTTATTTGGTACAATTTCTATAGTTATTGCTTCTTCTAAGAACTGCAAAACCTGTTCCCACTGAGCCATTCTTTACAATGGAACATTCTGTTTGCACTGGGAGCTGAATGAAGACTGCTATTTCCAAATAGTCTCAGTTTTAGGGTTTTAGTTGTGTCTCTGGTGCCAAGGAGAAAGTCTTCTGGACATTCCACAGGTTGGAAAGTGATGATCTTTAAATCAAAGTCCACTCCCACCCAAACCATTCCATAGTTTGTGACTCCAAACCAAGGGCAGGAAGAGCCTGGGACCTTTCAGGATGACAGAGCCATGAGCCCCCCCATGTGGAGAAAAGATCCAAACCTGAAGACTTTGGAGAAAACAGATTCACCTTTGGTTCCTGGCACTGATCATCCTCCTCAAAGATCTCATCACCTGCAATTGTTAAGCCCTACATTTCCTAACTGATTTCTAAAGGAATTCAGAACACCTAAGTTGCCAAAAGGAATTAGTGATCAGAAACCTGGTTGTAATTTCCTGAGATTCATACTTATGTTAGAAAATTACAGAAAAATAAATATCCAGAAAGAGAGTAATTACGAATATTATATAATTACCATGCCATTTGACAGTCATATGAAGAATGCATGCATTGATATTTTAATCTTTACATTACATGGTGTGATTCTTGGGGTGTCCTGTGCAGGGCCAGGATTTGGACTGGGTGATCCTGACTGGTCCCCTTCCAGCTCAGCACATTCTCTGATTCCATGATTTTTAGCCATGCCAGTGGCATTCTTGTGCAGGTTTCTTTTAAGTAAAAACAAGGCTGGCCAGAGGCACTAACAGGGCAGCTTGAAGCTGGAAGCTCAAATTTCTGTCAGGTCATCTGAGATGGGGACACCTGAGCAAGCACAGGGCTTGTCTTAGGATATTCTGATGCCTGTATGACAGATTTGGACAAATACACCTGTGCAAAAACCCTCAAAGTCTGCAGCACTTTGCCTTTAATTAGGGTCCCTCACCTGTGCTTCTAATACTAGTAATTTATTTTCTGAAATGTAAGACAGAAAGGATTTACTTCCCACAACGTGAGTTAAAAAGGTAATTTGCCCTTTTGTTACCAATGTCAGCTGAAAGTCATCCACCAGAGCTTTGGAGATGTTTCTGCTATTTGAAATGCCTCCATGTTGCATTAGTACATGAAGAATAAATTAATTTTACAAGCTCTGGACTCTGTGTTTATTCAGAATAAACAGCCTAGAGATTAAACTGTTTACTTGGAATTAGAAAAGCATAGTCCATTTTTCAGTGCATCCCAGAAGAAACTTTAGATGAATCACTGCAAAAGACAACCTAAAATTTTCATATACTGATATATGTTACTACATATATACACCTCTACCAATGTATTTGCACATGCACACACATCTGTGTCTATCTAAAATGTGTACTGACACACAAACCTACATATAAAATTCATATTTTTTACTGCCAGCATTAGCTCTCATATAAACCTAAATTGACCTCATGAAAAGTGAATTTTGGGGGAGGAGTTTACAGATATTTAATTCCTTGTTTCCTTTACAGTTATCACAAGTTATTTACCATCCCATAACAATTTATGTCTCAAGTGTGTATTGCAGATGCTTTAAGAGCAACACAAATACAATTGTCTTATCAATCAATGTTTTATTCTTGCTGGAATCAGTGCAGTGTTTGCTCTATTTCCATGCTGGAACATGCAGGTAAGACTCATACAAAACATGCTGCCCTGTCCTGTGTTCATTACAAAAGTATTTATTCAGGGTCTAGCTATTTTTGACTTTTGTTATATTTATCCGTTTATTTTTGTGACTTATTTTCCAAAATCCACACTTGCATGAAGTAAAAGCAAAATGCAAGTTGTGTTTGGGGTTTTTTACTTCATTTTTTCATGCACCAAGTTTCAGAAGTCTGAAGGTGCTCATTACAATTTACACTTTGCTTGCAAAAGCATTGCACAGCAAAGCCTCTTTTTGGCTGGAAGCATTCCAAGTGCAGAACTTGACTAATTTTTTGTACCAAAAAACCAAGTACAAGCCTAAAAGAATTTAATTGGAAGAAATTCTGTAAACAATGATCAAAATTTAGTAGTACCTTACCTTTTGCATGCACATGTCAGCTATTATGGACAGAGGTATTGTAAGGCTTAGGGCAAGTGTGCCTATCAGTGATGAGGTAAGAAAGCAGCCCCTAAAAGACAATAAAATAATAACAACAATTATACAATTTAATGGCAATAAATAATAATTATAATAATGAGGTCTTACTTAAAAGATAAAAGACAACCAAAGTACTACATCAAATGAGGAAGACATTTGATTGACTGTTAGTTAGTGTTTAATTATCAACAATTAACTCACACCATCACGGTCCATCATAAATCTGTGAAAGTGCATAGAATTCTTAATTAGGCAATGGATGTCTTCTGGGCTGAGGTTTAATTCCCACACCAATCTTTTGAGGTGATGGAAATTTCCCTATTTCACATGTAGTAACTTCATCTAGAAAAATCTGCATTTTGTTTCCATACCATGGAAATATAATTCCATGATTCTCTACAGTGTAAGAGACTGTTTCTGAATTACAACCAACCTGTCCACAGAAAACTGTAAATGAATAAGTGGTAGAGAATCCAATAAAAATTTATCAGCAGGTTAAAAAAAAAAAATGAAGAGTCACATCTAGCCCTACATTATTTAGTTGGTAATATGTGGTTGGGTAGAGTAAACAAGTAGGTTAAATGATATTATTTGTTTCCAAAAAAAGTAAATAAGACTGTACTAGTGGCACACTGGACTGGTAAAGAATGATATCAGCACAAACTCTGTAATTAGTCCCAATACAAAACTCTAGGGAAAAGGAACTGAAGTGAAACTAGCTCCTTAAATGACTGGAATATCATTCTGAGTAATTAAACAAATCTCATGTATGTAAAAAAGTCTGTGCATACCCATTTACTGAACCCTACACAAGTATTTGATTTTGGGACAAGAGACAATGTTTGAGGTTTGGGGGGTTTATGTATTTGTTTGTTACTTTGCCTAAGTTAAAATTACACTTAACCTGACACTGATACTGAGCTGCAGTCTAATCTTATAGATCAGACATAATCACAAAAATATTGTATCAACAAACAAGTTCAACTGCAAAGGAACATATGCTACAATGCATTTATAGCTAGGTCTGGTGTAAAAGTTTGCCAATAAACAAAAAATTATTAAAATTCATACACAACTTTAAACTTGAAAAAACAAACAAACAAAAAAATCCACATGCCCTAAAAAACTAAAAGGTTTTTGTGGAAATCCATCTACTCCACCTTGATCTTTCGTTGCAATATTGTCACAGAACTGTTACAATAGAATTCATACTCTCCTTTTGCTACTGCAACTCTGTAGCACAAACTCTTTGTCTCCAAATGTTAATTCTGGAATAAAC
The DNA here is from genome assembly GCA_024734555.1 of Trochalopteron elliotii. Lineage (NCBI taxonomy): Eukaryota > Metazoa > Chordata > Aves > Passeriformes > Leiothrichidae > Trochalopteron > Trochalopteron elliotii. The sequence continues at coordinate 479,610 of JANPWX010000201.1, forward strand.
TAAGCACACAGTATTTTAATTACCACAAGAACACATCAGCTACTTCTGCAAGTTAGCTGTTGTCTTAACAGGAACATTGTGACAATGCTACAACTGCACATGTGCACAGAAAAAGGAAAAGGAAAGAGCACAAATCCCAACCTGGACAATTTTACATCTCAACATCTGAGAATACAGGAAAGATAATTCATGTGAAATGTATTCAACATATGGAGTACATACCACAGCCAGAGGAACTCTGACAAAACTGTTCCAATAAGGCCATTTATGACAATGCACATCCATATCAGTTTATTGGGAAACTCAAATGCTTCAAACCCAGTATAGTGAAGCAGGAAGAACCCTGGCCACAGCAGCAACAGATTAAACAGTCCTACAAAACCTGAATATAAAAACAGTATTAAGTAAATCACAATAAATATTCCTCAATATAACCAAAACCTCAGCTAAAATCTGCTGTTTTGACAACATGCATACAGAAAAGCAGCCATGAAGCAATATTTTAAATCTTTCAAAGGAAACAAATGTAAGAAATTTAACCCGAAATTCACAAACTAAATTTGCATCAGATATTTACAGGCTTGAAACTGAAAATAAAGATTAGAAATCTCATTAAGGGCAGTCTGCATACCTGTTAAGGCTCTAAACAAGGAACAATTCACACAACCAGTCTCTGAAGGACTTATAACCATGAGACTAAGAGGCTTTCTCTACTTCCTTGGCTTTTCTAAGCCCCTTTACCACTCAGACACAGTTCAGTGCCTGAAAGCAAATCATTTAAGCACATATTGAATTAAAACTTTCCACAGAGTTACTTTTGGTCTTACCAAAGAACATTGGTATGTCAAGTTTATCTTCTCTGTCTACTTTCCTTTTTATCATGACTATGTAGACAGCATACAGCATTGCTCCTACAAGAGACCAAATGGAACCTGGAAAAATGGGAAAAAAAAAGTCCCTTGAGAAATGCCAAACATGTCGTGCACAGTAGGATCAACTCTCCTAAACTTCTGTTGATTACAGAATCCATTACTAAATGAAAAACATGGGAAAATGGAAAAAGCTCTAAAATGTAAATACTTTCCCAGTATACCCACAGGGTGGAAAATCATCATAAATGGCAAGTTTTAGAAGTTGAAACTAAAAAACAGATTGTGAAATGTTACATGACTAAGAGATATAGAGCTTGCTATATGTATGACTACTTAGTACTGTCAGAAGATGGTACTGATCACTGCATATTGCAGGATTAAAATTTGTAAATAAATACCTATTGTATCTTTTCCAGAAGATTTTTCAGATCCAGAAAGGTTAACAAGTACCACACCACCAATGCTAGCAAAAAAAAAGAAGAAATGCAAAACATTGCTTGAACTCAGGAATTTCTTTACAAAAACAGATAAAAGAAAGAGAAAAACAAATATACAATTCTATCTGTAGGCATTTTTAGTTAACCAAAACCCACTTATGGGAAGTCAAAAGGAGTTCTCAACTGCTAAGGTGTGATTCTAAGTTAAAACCAACCAACCCCACTTTTAACATCCCAGAACAACACACTGGGCATTCAATGAAAAAGGCTGACAACACTGAATGTCAAACCTCTTCCTTTTTCACCATTTATACAAAAATAAACAAACCACAAATTAACAACAAGAAAATAAGTTCATCTATTTCTAACAGAATTTCATGTAGTTTCCTACAGGAGAATGAGATTTGGAAATGATTCATGATATGAAGCATTTAAGGACAGTTAATTCACTTGCTCGATTCATCTGTGAAATAAGGATTTCTAAAAAGTGATGGATATAATTTATTGTCACAGATGCAGCAGGCACAGTTGTCCTCTCACTGTACCAGGGAGTTTTGGACCAAATGTTCCCTCCCATTACCTTACCTTAAAATAACAGCTAATAATTTGGACAGGGTAAACCGATCTCCACTGTTACTGGGAAAGACTGCAGCTAAGATTAATGTAAAAAGACCTGCAAGAGAAATTCAGAGGTGTTTACACAATCAAGTTTTGTCAGTGGTTTGCTCAGAAAGCTACACAGCTTCAAAGCTATTACACTCCAGATATATTCATTTAATATATAGATGTATGCAGAAGTACACACACAAAAAGCAGGGGAATCACGAAGGTACCCTAAAAAACCTCTGCAAATACTATAAATAAATTTTTTAAACACACATATTCAATGCCTTTAGGTCAAATCCACAGGTAAGAATGTTACACAAATCTATTGTAACAAGAGACTTTTTGTCATGAACAGTGTTATAATGCGCATCAGATGGTGAAAATAAAACTTACCAGAGGTTGATGACAAGATATTAACTATGGCAACTTGGGTATCTGACAGAGCTTCTTGGTATGAGAAATTTGCTAAGAACCACTGGGGCAAAAGAAAAATAATTTTATTATATGGGTAGCAACAACAGAGCTTAAGATTCTCAGTGCAATAAAATCCTACTTTAAGAAGAAAACCCAATTATTTAATCAAAAATAAAATCAGAACTATATTTTTAGCTTAAAGACACTTCTAACTTCTATTAAAGTAGCAGGCACATTAAAAGACAGCACCAAACTTAGAACTGGCTCAAACCAACCACATTCAAGTACGTGTTTAATTACGAAATAACATGCTTCAGAACTTAAAAATAATTAAAATGACATTATAATAGCTAGTCTGTAGTAACTAAAGGTACTTTTAACTTGTTTCAGAGTGCTTCAAGATGATAACTGCACAAGAGCTGCAAAGAAATTTCAGTAATGCATGTGACATTAGTCAGCCCAATGAGGTTTTTTTAGAGTACTTAAAACCAGCACACATCTCCACTTAAAAACAAGCATCTCTTACATTCAGTGCCTAAAAAATATTTAATTTGCCTTAAAAAAAATTAATTCCTCCATAAAGGAATAAAATAGCAAGTGTTCTCTTACTCCTTGATTGAGATCTCATTAATAAGATCTCAGATATATTCTAAGGGAAGTAACCACTCCCTAGTCTCATGTAGAAATATTCATAAAGTCCAAGAAGAAACACACATACATGCCAGTAGCATCCATGAACAGAATAAACAAGAGTTGTTTTGGACATGAGGACACTACCCCAGAAAAAAATTACACCACTATTTTCTGGTACATGCATCAATGGTATTATTATTGTTGATGTTAATAATTACAATTAAAGAGTTCTACTTCCTGAGGAAAAGTTGTGATGAGCCTGCATTACCAAGAATCCATTTGGCAGCATCAGTGAAGCTGATACTGGAAAAGGTATCACTGATCTGCCCCCTACATTTTTCTGTCTCAAAAGTCGTGCCACTGGATCTCTCTCTGCCCCCAGAACTGAGCATGATGCAGCAGCAGCATCTACCAGCAGATTCATAACTAAATCTTGCACATCCATGTCCAGCACAAGGGAAGTTTTACTTCTCATGATACACTTATAAAATAAAGTTTAACGAATACAAGTCATCTCAATACTTATTCACTCTCACTACACAAGTTTCAAATGCATCTTTACTTAAGCTTTCTGAAAGCACAGAGCACATACCACAAAGCAAAAGAAAAAGCTGATTTTTGCCACTTGGCTGGCAGTGAGTTTTCCCACAGTCTTTAAGATGGATTCCTGCTCCCTCACGGCTGGATACGACATGCGGGACAGCTTCGCCTCCAATGCGTGGCTGGACGGCAGCTGCCGGATCTCCATGATGTTACTGAACCTCACACGAGGCTTCTTGGGGGCTTCAGAGGAAGGGAAAAAAAAGGAAAAAAAAAAAAAAAATGAAAAAAAATATTAATGTTGTTATTGAACTTTTTGAGCCAACACAATATGCAAAAATGTAAATGAATCTACGATGTCGTAACGCACTATTGTAATCAATACTGCAGAAATAACAGGTTCTTTTCCAAACAGAAGACATGCCATCATGATTTATTAAACTGATATTTTGCTATTTAGGAGGCTACTAATAAGACAAAGCACAATGAATTGCTGTTCTCAATCAGTAAGTCGTCCACCCATGAAAACCTCATTGAAAAGCACCACCCCTGCACCTTGTCAAAAATATCAACAGAAGGCAACAACATATTTTTAGATAGAAATTATTCCATCTTGAAAAACATATGTATATAAGATTTTCTTTGATTGTCTAATAGCCAAAGAGCCAAAAGCTGCACACAAATCTGCCTAACTGTGAGGACAATGTCCCATTCAGAAGCTTACTGTTCAACATACCTCAAAGCTTAGCAGAGACCATAAAGTCACCTGCCCTTTTGAAATCCACTCTCTAACTTATCTTGCAAATTAGGATCAGATTTTATTTAGAAGGTTATTTTAGTATTATTAGCTTCCACCATAAAGAAAACATTACACTAAACACTACAAGCAAATATTAGCCTAAGTCAATGTGAAACAACACCTAACTTCCTAAAAGAAAAAATAAAGGGAAAGCTGCAGCTGGAACAATTCTGAAGTGATTGCTGCATGTTGCCACAGGAAGCAGAGCCTACCAAAGTGGCTCCTAATGTGTGCCATGAAGAAACTAAGAGAGCTTCCCTTTGATCAGCAGGACTCTTCTGCTGAGGATTGGCTAACTGGATGCTTTGAAGCCAACCTTTCCACAATTGTCTGGAACAGTCAGGCCTGTTTCAGGTACTATCACAAGATAGTGAGGCTTAAATAAAACCAGAACGCACATAGACTGTTAAAATTCTTACTTTGACTGCTTTGCTCCTGCTCTAAAAAGGACAAAAGCTTGTTTTTCCAGAGGCTGACTCACTGCTGCTGGTCTTACAAGCCCAGAAGGAAAGAATCACAAGTACTGAACCCAGTTGGTCCCTTGAGATAAACATAGGCTGCATCTGTAGTGACCAAGAAAGGTAAACTGAACGACAGGCCTATGTTTTCTCTACCTGAAAGTAAATATATGAGACTGCAATTCATGCAATAAGAGATTCCAGAAAGGAGAAAAAAGGAAAAAAAAGGAGGGAGAAAGTCCTGCAACATGACAGCAGTTATACTAAACAAAGAGAAAAGTAACTCCTTCACCGAAGAACTAACATGACAGCATTCCAAAAGTCTTTACTCACTTTTCTCTGCATCACTACTATTACTGCCATTTTTTTCAGTTGGCAAATCATGAAACTTTACAGGAACATATAAAGGTTCACTCTGCAATGAATCAGTATAAGTAAAAAATACAGTTAAGCAGGATATTTAAATTATAACCAGTAGAATTTATTCAGCAAATTAGAAAACTAAATAAAGCTTGGTGAATTGAAAGAGAATCAGACTTAAAGGGGGTCTGCACACAATGGATAAACTTGTCAAGATTCATGTATGCAATACACTGTATGTTACACATACTGGTAAAACACAGTACTAAAAGAGAACTGTGCACTTTTTTTGTGTATCCTCATGAGCACAAAACTTATGGCCAGAAAATTCACACCTACTGATTCAAAATTACAAAATAAGTCATCAACATCACAGATATTTCATTAGCTAGAGCTTCTGTCCAAATTATAAAATAGAAACAGGAACTACAGAATGTATGTACAATAATTCATGTACTCATTTTGTTCCCATGACCCTAAAACTTCCTATTTTCTTCCCTAGACCTAAACATCATAAAACTTTGGGAAAGATCTACAATACATAGGGCACTCAGAAGTATTTCAAGCAATTAAAGCTTTTGCTAACAAGACAAGTTTTAAGATACTTGTTTAGATTAAATTAATAAACTCTAAAAGTGAAGTCATGAAAAAGATCTGGTAGATGGATGTTCATTAGGCTTGTTGAGGATGAGAATTTTGGTATTGAAATTAATGCAAAAATTGCCCAAGTCTCTAGAGTCACATGATCTTAATGAATTGAGCAGGCCAAGAAGATTTTATTCTTAAATACAGACAGATAAAGTTGAAAATCCCAAAAAAATTAAATGAAAAATACATCTGAAAAAATGTCACTTCAAGTAATTCTGTATAAAATATCCATACAGTAATTTGCAATGCTCAATTGCTTCCCTCATTCTATTACAGAGATGGTACTGAGTTGAATATGTAAAGGTTTCCTCTGTAAGAGATAATATTTCTTTGACAAACTACTACAGAAACATTCAAGTAAGTGCTTTATTAAGCTGAGAACCCATATTTCTTATTGTAAGCAATACCATTATTTGCAGTACTTTTTAGTAACATATAAGTATGTAAGGAACCAATTCCCTTTGACTAAACCTATTACACTTAAAACTGCCACATTTTATAAACAGCAAATCAAGACAGTTGTGCCATGTTATTGTAAAGCACCAACCTTCATAAATTAAGGCACTTACCAGAGAACTGTTCACAGTGGTATCTGTTGTACAAGCAGCAAAATAACCTTCAGCATCTGCAAACTAATTACAGAAAATTTAATGTAATAAACTACCAAGGCAAAGTTATTAGTAACTGAAAATTTCGAAGAGTAGTAACTTGAAATTTTTGAAGGTTTTTTATGACTTTTTCCGTAATTCTGTCACAATTCCCTCTCTCCTCTCAGCCCTCCTCACCAATACCAAGAGGGCTTACAAGTCCAGTAAATAATTTCAGCACTTCCTTGAAAAATCCCACTGAATTCAAGTACACAGGTATGAATGCAGGATGAGGCTCTTAGACACAGAAAACCTGCAGAATTCAGCCTTAGGGACACAATCCCCAGTAAATGATTGTGCATCTATTAACAATAAGCTGCTTCTTTCTTCATTTCATTGAGGCAAAGTTCCTTTCCCTCCTCCTTTCTGTGCCTTACCAAACCCACATTCCCTCACCTGCAGCTTGCTCTTCTACCATGATGGTAACAAACCTACTGAACAAAGCCTTTAATGTGGAAGAGAACTTAAAAGTAAGGTGTGAGTGTTTATCCAAGCAATCATTGAAATAAAACCATATATATGGATGTGTTTTCCAGACTAATAAACACAAGACACTTTAAAGGCATTTGCAATAATTACAGAGTTGAATATTTAACTACACCCCTTGAAGGGGAAGGAATTTTCCAAGAGCACATTAGAGTCTTGTCTGCCTTGTTCTTTTGAAAAGGAAAAATAATGGGATTCCAGCAGCAGTGTCATGAGTGGCACACACAACATGTGACAGACTGGGCACTCTTACTCACTGCATTCCAGTTCATATTTCACTACTGTCAGCAAAGAAACTAAGTTCTGTTTATTCCCAAATTATCTTATGAAGATTCTGAACAACATCAAGTCTAACACATCCCATATTACAAACAAACACTTGGTATTAAAGGCTGATCTAGCAAAAATTATATTAAGATATAAGCCAACTTTAAATGCTCTGTGTGTTTAACTCAAGAATTTTTAAAAAAGAATTTTTTAGTTGTTCTCTGTGTTTTGTCTTTTCTTTTTTTAAAAAAGAAAAAGCAGATAAAAGTCATGTAACACTTTAAATATGTTATGCCTACAACTGTCACTATCAGTGAAGTCTACATATCCAGAAAATCTTAAGTCAGTTTCTTTCACACAAGCTATTTTCTATAAAGACATGTTGATTAACAGCATGTTCTTGGATCACATTTTCTGGTTTTTTTATGTGAGATTAGTATCAGGCCAAATGCCTTACTGCTTCCTGAATGCTGCTGTTCAGCATTTTGAAACACTGGCACAGAACAACTGCTCTTCCCAGCATCTTTTGGAAAAAAAACCCCAATATTTCTGTCATGTAACAACAATTTTAGGTTCTAGCAAAAACTATACCTAACTTTGGAATGGGCATCAGAAGGTTGCTCATGCATAAAAGCTACAAAAAACAATATTAAAAACAACAACATAATTCTACCACCCTTACTAAATGTAACTTTAAACCCCTCAAAACAGTCAGCAAACAGTTCATAGTTGTGCCAGAGACAAAAAGAGTCAGTGCTAAAAACCAACTACAAAGTTCAACTTCTGATTCCTTTGGTTACAGATGTTGGGGGAGTTAAAGGGAACCAAGAGCCAACAGGGACTTTCATAAGCTCCTGTTAAGAGGAATTATCCCCTGCAATTGCCCAGGCTACAAAACCAATAGTCTGGCCCAGTAGAGCATTTCTTACATCTCATATTGCTTTTTCTTGCCTCACATCGTCTCACATGACAACTATTACAGCTGCCATGCCTTCCTGTGGCATGATTCAGTTTATATCTCAAATATATAACCTTTGCTCTTCTGTAGTCTCTATTTTAAGGTTTTTTTTTCTGTACAAACTTAGACAAATATCACAACACCTACAGAGTTATAATACTTACAAAAGCTGCATGTCTTCCACGAAACCCACGAGTACACTGTTGCCTCCATGGCTTCCAAACAATAAATCCCAAGAGGTATAGAACAAACATGGATGTTTTTGCAAATGTACTGAAAAAGGGTTTGTTGTACCTCGTAAAAACATACTGTGGAAAGAAAATAATTGCAGTATCCAAAATTACCAAATAGGTAAGAATTCACAAAATTAGTGATCAGGTGTAAATATACAGTCCAGAACAGTCTGGTTCCCAAAGTAACAGAGTTGTGAGAATTGGCATGGATGACCAAAGGAACCAAGTGGCCCTACCTGTTCTGGGGGAGCCCTCTCCCAAACTACCTCCAATGCCAACAAAAAGGAGCCTTTTTGTGAGAAACAATGCCACAGAAGGAAAACTACTTATTGCTTGTATCTCACCAGGCAACAATTGATATGCTACTGAACTCAAATAGCATTGCAAATACATTTACATACAAATATTTTCTAAACTGAAGACCACTTTTATAAGCAGTAACATATTAATCAAAAATTAGAGAAGATTACTTTGGCTAAGTAACATTTCAGTATCAAGAGTGATTCCACCAGTTCATTCCAAAAAATGTTTCATTCATTTCACATGGTAAAGCACAAACATTTGTATATGCTTAGTTTCAAAACTGATATAGAACAAAACTTAATGACAGTTCAGAAAGCTGAATTTAGGAATTTATTAAAAACTCGATTTCCAGTGCTAAAGCTCTGTTTTAGGTCATAAAGCTTAATATGAAATAAATACCACAACAGTTCCAATATGGTTAACATATGAATTAGATGAAGTTACAGGGTTTAAACTCCATGACCTGAGTCCTCTCACCCTGGACTTCTGGATGTTCTGAACTACAATTCACCACATCCCTCAGCCCACCATGCTACAGCTCATTCACTAATTTTTGGGAACCATATGGGCATTATTTTAATCAACGTGGCAATAACAAAATGAACTCCCTGATTACAGTACACAGTTATGAGTTTATGCTGTTTAATTTTAAAGTCTTAATTTTGAGATCTTCTGTCTCAGAAGAAACAGGCACAGAGTAGAACTTACATGTAAGTTTTAGTGGATTCAGGCTGGTGAAACACCGAGTGTTTGATAACCATGTTTTGCTGCATCTTTCCCATTTATTTTCCCTTTAAATTGTGTGTAACAATACTTACAGAAGTGAGTTCTGAAGAGGCCACCCAGATGACATCAACAAGGAGGAGAATGACAATTCCTAGAGCCATTCTCCTGCGCTGAGCAGATGAACTGCTCTGGGAGCTCATCCGGTTCATGATAAAAACCCACACCATTTGGAACCTGGGCAAGAGGGACACACAGATAAAACACAAAAGGTTACAGGGACACACAGAAAAATAAACACTGGGGCCAACTGTGTCATATGTATGAACAGGACCTAATATGCAAGGACACACATAGCTGTGTTGTTAAAAAGCAGATCTGGCAAGAAATTTTCAGAGATACTAGGGAGAGTTAGAAAGTAAATCTTGACTTTCCAAAACTTTATCAACTACTTTATGAAGAAAGCAAAAAGTAGGTAAAACACAATGCTTTTTTGAAATTTACACTACGAGTTCTGCAAAATTTGAAACCACTATATTTTGGTAAGTTCAGATACCTGACAGTATAAATTAGATTGATCTGTTGTGACAAATGTCAGAAATGTGTTTAAACTTCAGGGCGTTCAACGAATATTTCAGAAGACATAGGAAGACATTTGGTAAATTATAAACCCTTACAACAAGAGGTGATCCAAGAAAAAAAAAAGAATAATTAATTGTAAATTTAAAAAAGTAGACTACACATGCGGCTGAATTAAAAAATATTATATGACTTTTTGGCAATTTATTAAATATAAGCATGAACCAATTCTAGCGAAAACTTATCAAAAATCCACTAATGCCACTACAAGGGAATTCAGATTTGTGACACAGCTTTACAGCTGCCCATTGGATGGCCTAAATTTATGCAAGGCCTAAATTTAGGAAAACTTTCAATTATATTACTAAAAAGCTTCAAATACAAGTGACAGAGAGTGATGACTCATTCTTGTGCTAGAATCCTTTACAAACTTTCTAATGAATGTCTGTGTCATTAGAGACATGCATGTAGTATTTCTATCACTAACATTCACTTATTTATGTATATATTTTAAGAACCAATTTATTATGAGTTCATTAACTACAGATGGCATAGCATACCATAAACACCATCTCTGAGAGAACTGCTCTAGGAATTGCAACCTAAGTCATTTTTAGAGAGCAGCTTCTGACTTTCACAGTAAATAGAGGTTATCTGCTTTGTTAATATGATTTGATAAATTTAAATTGAACTTTTTTTTTCCACATGTGTCAACATACAAATACTTGCTTTCTTTTCATTATTCATATATTATTTATGAGAGAGTGTATCAATGTCCTCAGTGAGTGAGGAAGGTACATTACTTTTTTCCAGAGTAGCCTGTTCCTCAGATTAAGGGTTTAAATGTCCAGATAGGCAAAAGCACATTGGAGATCACAGTACTCTTTTCTGCTTTGACTCATATCTCTATACAGTTTCTGCCATGTTCAGATCTTGACACTTTTTCCTCCATTTTTTAAAAGGCTTCTTTCAAAAGAAAAATGAACAGGCAGAGTTCCTGAAGTATAATTATACCACTAGATCTGTGCTGATATAATGCATGTGTGGGCATCAGTTCTGGATAATTACTCTGCTTTTCTGATAACATGCTGGGACTGACAAAAGAAAGCAGAAATCTGTAAGTAGAGAGAGGCAAAGTTATGAAAGACTCAGCAAGGAATTATAGCAAGGAATTATAATTTCTGCTTGATACAGAATAAAGGAGGAAACATTTGTTCTCAAAGAGAGAGCAAATAAATGTATTATCTTAAATTTGAGGAAACTAACATAAAGGTTTTCATGTTTGAAAGCTTAAAAAGGTTTCTTCAGTTTTTAGGAATTGGTTTAACAGTTACTACATAATATACTCTACAAACTTTGCCTTCACTTTATTATGACTAATAGCCTACAAGCCATTACATGAAGTTACATCATATAGAGCTTAAAAATTGCTCATGTGTGAGCATAATAAACAGTTAATGTGGATGCTGGGCATAGAAGAGTTACAAACAAGCTGGAAGGAAGAAATCTCATTCCTGTCAGGCTATAACACATGGACAGTGGGAAAGTATCCTAGAAATAGAAAGCACTGCAGCCTTCCACCAGCTCTGTGCTGCAGGCAGGAGGGGAGAGGCAGCTGGGGAGACAGGAGGGAATGGCAGCAGCCTGATCTGCTGGACATTTCCATGTCAGATGCTCCCTCACACCTCCAGCTCTGCTGCTCTCACCACAGGCTGCTTCAAAGCACACTCTGTGAGCAGAGATGGTGCACAGATAACCTTCACATCCTGCAGTTGTTTAATCTTGTACTCAGCTTGTCTGTGTTCAGCTTGAACACATCATTTGCTTTAAAATCCTTCAACAGGAGTGAAGTAAAGGGTGATGGAACAGCCAGCACTTCTAGATAAGATGTTACACATGAAGTTATTCACAGTCTATGTACATTTTACACCATTTCTGCTGTACCTTTGGTAAGTAGATGTTAAAATTCTAAATAAACAGCCCATAATTATGCCTTGGAAGTTAAATTTTTTAATCTGTTGCAGTAAGAGCAGCTATTGCTTTCTCATCTGACTACCAAGTATCTGTTTAACATTTCTATGTGCCTAATATAGCCTTTGCTTGATCCTTCCCCAGCAAGGCAAAAAGCTTAACAAGAAAAGGTGACTACAAAGTGCAGCATGATCACCTTCTAGCTAATAGTTGACCAAAAAAGTCACCAAGCAGCAATATTAAAATGCCTGTAAAGTTCAGCAGAAATTCAAAAGCCTACTGAAATCTAAATACTAAGTTTTAGGACAGAATTAAAACCCTGTAAAACATCACACAAAATGCAAAAATGCAAAGACAGATTGAAACTACTATTTTGAGAAGTTTTAGACAGACACATTGTTCCACTTATTTACAGTACTCATGAACTTGCAATGAAATACAATTCCACACTTTTATGTTTATGTACATTGAGGGTAACATGCTCTGATAGAAATGAACACACAAAAATAAGACTTTCCTCATATTACCTTCCACAATAACTGTAAAAAGGAAACAAAAGTGGTGACTAACAAACTTCACACTTCATGTCAAAGTGAAGATAGTCTCCTAAAAAAAAAAAAAAAGCAAAGTGTGAAATATTGTGTGCATGGGTATATTAAGCATTTATCTTTGCAAAATTTCTTGTGTAAAATTTCAGGTTCTACAAGGGTCTTCTGCAGTTCAATCCTAAGTGTTGGGGGACATACAGATCTAGAATATTAAAAATTAGTCTGCATCAAAAATGACAGCAGGGCAGCCCTGAACTGCAAGAAAACAGGATCCTACCTACTTCTGATATTACAAAGAACAATCCTTTCCTTATTAATTCACTACAGGAGATTCACATGAGCAACATGAACCTGATGATATTAAATTCTGATTTTCTAATCAGAATTCTTTATGCAGAGACAGGCATTATTTCTTAAGTGTACATTCCTAAGCAAAGAATTTAAACATTAGAACAAGGAAGGTAATGGAAAAACATATAGGCTTGTTGGCCTTGAAATAATCTAGAAGGATAAGGCACCTCCATGCTGTGTCTTGCGAAAGCCAAGTATCTTTCCTTAAATGGATATTATTACTGTATTAAAACAAAACCTCATTTTACATAAAACTGTTTTTTTTTAATTTTTAAACCCAGATCCTATAAACACATTCAATAAAATCCAGTTTAAAACTGTTATACAGGAAAAGAAACATTATACAAAATAGAGCTTTAAGTTTTATTGCCTGGAAGTGCTGGAATTATTATTATTATTATTAATTATTTATTGTGGAATGTTGCTAAGCTGTTTTAGGGATATCCTGAATCAACAGGAGTCACACACTATGCTAAGGTGTCTCAAATTAGTGTCCCAAACAGAAAGAGCAGGAAGGGTAGAATTAAATGTTTCCCCCAAATTAGCTTTTGATCACCTGTCAAGCATGACTGAGAGTTTGTAAACTGTTAACAGGGAGCAATAACTAAATTCATGCTTTTCACCCATTACATTAAAAGGATTCAAACTCATAACTAGGGACCCCACAAGCCTATGGTTCAGCCCCCACTGAAGTCAACATTTACACACGGCAAGTTCAAACCTTTCCCACAGTCTACCAAATTATCATACCAGCTTAAAAGGAACCAACAAACTGGAAGATGCATTTTTTAACACAAAAGCTTGTGATTATCTGTCTTCTATTCCACAAAGACAATGCTCACTGTAGATCCTGAACACCAAGGCAATTAATCACAAAATCACTGATTATTTTGAGTTGGAAGGGACCCAAAGGATCATAAAGTCCAACTTCTAAGGGAATGGCCCAGGGATTGAAGCCACAACCTTGGCATTATTATTGGAGGGCTCTACTCTTACAGAATATTTAATTTATCAAGTGCACAAAGTTATGATAAATTTAAGCCATCAGAAGACATAGAGACTGCAATAAAGATTATGGTTTAAAAGTAAATATCATATTCTACTCTTTTAATAGAGCAGAAACTTCAGTGTGTTTGCCCTTTGTTTCCATTATTAGGAAATAATATGCTTTCCACATGGTCTAACTTTAAACATACCAGCTCAAATCTGACATTTAAAGGAATATTCATTTAAAAGACATTTCTTAATATCGTTATAATTTTCAGCAAACAGCACTGAGACCCTTTAAATTCTCCTTTTTTCTTTACTTATTTACCATTCCAAGAGTCTTAGAGTTGGTGCTGTCATCTTGCAGAACCATTTTTCAGGCAGTTACATGAAGATCTTCTGAAAAATAAACAAAAAGTTTCTTGTCATGACACTGTACTTTGATTTTAAAATGCTGCAATACCCTAGATCATGTAAGAAGAGTCACCACTTCAATTTCTGATCTCAAAAAGATGTAAAAAGCAGTCTCAGTGTGCAGTCCACAGTGCATGTAGCTGTCACACAGCTGACTGCACTAAAGCCAACAGGCTGAGCAGTCTGTCCAACTCTCCTCTTCTGAACATGCAACAAGCAGCTTCTGAGGGCAGGAAATAAAACTGCACCACTGATACTTCACGTGCAATCTCATTTGGACACCATCAAATGTTTCTTTGTAGAGATTACTTCCACATTAAAAGCTCCACCCAAGAAGAGAAAATCACATGAAATACACAAACTTTTACTGCACTGGAAATCAGGGAAGAGAACATTATAGGCCAAAGAATTGCCAAATCATTGCAAAACAGAAGTATTGCTGTCCTGGATGTTCCAGGAGGAAAACACACAGCCTGTCTCTTCCCTCCACCACCAAAAAATAGAAAAAAAGGACATAACAAGAATGCCAAAAGACACAGAATGGCATCTCAGTCACAATCCATGGCGCAAGCAAGTCAGCTGGAAATTCTTCCTTGTATCTACTCAAGATTATTTCATACACAATTTGAAAGACAACATATCAAGATAAGGCTTGCAAGCAAAATAAATGGGTTTAGTTTTTCCAGTTATACCAGCTGCACCAACAATACAAGTTCTGGGATACAACCTCCTCCCCCTTTTAACATGTTCTGTCATCAGGTGATTCTTGTTTCATACTGGATTGCTGTTGAGATAAGAGAAACAGAGACATTGCTTTCACTTTAACCAGAAAAAAAAAAAAGACCTGAAATTAAATTTATTTACATTTATATGCCAAAATCTGTAAGCATGCAGACTTTGCAACATTACTCTAACACAATTCTGATGTCTACTCAACCTCCAAAGGGTACCACAAGATGAGAGCAAAGGCAAGAATTTTCAGAAGAGATGGAAAAGTGAGCCTCATGCAACAGGACTGTTACATTCACTGCAGCCCTTTCTTTTTACTCAAAGAAAGCTTCCTGTAGGATCTTAGAATATAGTGAAGCAAAAGATCCAAAAAAGTAACCAAGGTTTCCATGCCAGTACTGAGTTCTGCAAGCAGAGATCACTGCTCCCATCTACATAGGAAGTTACACAGGACCAAAGTCTGCACAGAAAACACATTAATTTTATTACCAAAACAGGAGAATTTAGCTTAACCAAAGAGATGTTTTAGGAATCTGGTGGTGTGTAACAGTCATGCTATCAAACTGTCATGGCACAGCCAGACCTGGCTACCTAAAGAATAAAAAGAACATGAATGTCTGAATGTTTTCATGAATGAAATGAAAGCTTCCTGTTCAGCACTTACCCAAAATTCATGAAATGTTTCAAACAAATTTTCCTATATAGAACCAGCAGTGCAGAGTATAAATCTGTTTTATACCTCAGAGTCCTTCCTTATCAGCTCCCAGCCTATGCAAGCACACAGTTCTCAGTAATTCCTGCAGCACCCCCAGCAAGGCTGTGACCCTGCTGGACTTGAAGTCCGCCTGCAATGAGTTAGAAACACCCAAGTTTCAGGTCTGCAGAGTGAAAGCTGACAACCAGAACAGACACTGACCTCCTCGTTATTCTTGTCCAGCAACATTAGGAGAACAAACTCCATGTCAAGCTGCCAAGGCCTCTCTGAGCTTCACCACATACAGAGCAATCTCTCAGCCACCAGTAGCTCCACATTTAACATCAGCTAAGGATTACAAATGACATCCATTGCACATGCTGCAGATCTAATCTTGTCTAGTGCAAGGACTAAACATATCGTGCTTTGTCACAGGATATACAGACACAGATCCCTGATAAGAACCAGCAGGGCAGCTTTCAGAGAGACACCCTGGCAGCTGAAAGCTGAGCCTTCCAGGCAAGGTAGAAATCGGTGAAATCACTGCACCCAGATTGAATGGGGGGTCTTAATCCTGCCGACAGATATCTTTGGGGAAAAGCAGCAGGAACAAAGAGAAGGGAAATGTGTAAGTCTTCCTAATGCACTCAGAGAAAAGTGGATGCCTAAGAAGAAAGATATATGCCTGGGGACCTCGGAGGAGAAAGTATGAGTGTGCTGCACTCACAGCTAGAACACTGGAAAATGCAGGGGGAAAAAGGGAAAGGGAGCTGCAGCCCAAGCAGGAGAAGCACGTACCCCTCACACCCCCAGCGAGGCAGGACAGCGGTGCCAGCCCAGAATCACTGAATCAATTGGGTTGGAAAAGAGCTCTGAGATCATCGAATCCAACCCATGACCAAACACGACCCTGTCAACCAGACCGTGGCACAGGCTTTCCTTAAACACCTCCAGGGATGGCAGCTCCACCACCTCCCTGGGCAGCCCGTTCCACTGTTTAACCGCCCCTTCTGTAAAGAAATTCTTCCAAATGTCCAACCTGAACCTCCCCTGGCGCAGCTTAGCACTGCGTTCTCTCGTCCTGCCAGTGCTGCCTGGGAGCTCGACACCCACCAGGCTCCTACCAGGGAGTTGTGGAGAGCAGTAAAGTCTCCCCAAAGCCTCCTTTACTCCAGGCTAAACTCCGTCAGCTCCCTCAGACACCGCTTACAGGACTTGTGCTCCATACCCTCCAGCAGCTCCGCTGCCCTTCTCCGGACACGCTCCAGTGCCTGAATGTCTTTCCTGTAGCGAGTGCACAGGAACAGGACACGGCACCCGAGGCGTGGCCTCGCCACTGCCGAGCACCAATCACTTCCCTGTTGGCGCTGCCCGCACTACTGCTGCCACAGGCTGGCTCTGGGGACAGCGGAACCCCTGCACACACCGCCAGCCCGGCCAGGGTGGCTCCCCCGAGGCGCGGAGCGGAGAGCGCGTTCCCCGCACCGCTGTCACGGGCGGACGGGGCCGAGGGG
>JANPWX010000201.1:497180-510021 GCA_024734555.1 Trochalopteron elliotii
GTGCCCGCTCCGCTCCGTGCCCTGCCGGACTCGGCGCGGCTCCGGGGCCGCTCCCGGAGGAACGGGGACGCGGAGGGAACTCTCCGCACAGCGGGAAGAGCCAGAACTGGCTGCTAACCCCGGGATCCTGCTGGTCCCGGCACCAGCGGGGCCATCCCCCCGCGGCTCCCGGAGCGGGGCTGGCAGCGGGAGCAGCGCCGGCTGTTCCAAAGAGATCGACCGGCTCTAACGAGGGAATGGTGGAACAGCCCTGATGGAGCTTGCTCCGGAGACATGGGCATTTATACAGGCTCTCCCAAACCTGTAGGATAAGCAAGTCAAAACAAACAAACAAACAAAAACAACAACAACAACCCCCCCCCAAACCAAAACCAAATAGACTCCAAGAAATAAATTAAAATATGGAGGAACAGAGAAGGCAGAGGAAGAGAGCACGGAGTGAAGAACTAGAGATGGAGAAGTGAGATGAAGATTGAAACTAGTCAGTAAAAAAAAAAGGAGGAAGAAGAAAAACCAAAGTTTGCAAGACCTTGAGAAATGTTCTAAATTGCAGAGAGGTGGAATCTTAGTTTCATAGTTATCATAATCTTTATGTTCTGTGATACAAAATCTCATGGGACCTGAAAGTAGTGGGAACTAATTAAATTTTTAAAATAGATGTCTGCTTCACTATCAGCACACTTTTAAGAGCATAAAAAAGTGATAGTGTGTAGACATGCAAACTAAATTAAAGCAAAATTTTGAGATATATATGTTAGTGACTAACAAGCTGTAAAAGGAAATACTAGACAAAGTCTATCAAAAATATTGAATAAAATGAACTATCATAGGCTTAGATGAAACTGTAAAATCAGATTCTAGTCCTGTTTGGTTTGGTTTTGTCGTCAATGTTAGTACTCTCTGTAGTCAGTGTTGATTAAAATTTAAGAATTAAGCTCACGATACCAACTTAAGATAACAAGGTGTATGTCACATCTTACAGATTGTTCAGTACTCGCCTGCTAACAGAAATAAAGCTTTTGGCAAAATTTAGCTATTACCCATTTTGGAAATTTTACAGCAAAACCTGCTGGAAACAATAGTAAGCAATGTATACACATGAATAAAAAGGCATTTAATTGTTATTAGGTGATATATATGATATAGCTGTGAAGTTATTTTCAATGCTACTCACACTTACAAACTGTTGAAATCAAACATGATATTTCACCCTTCCTATGGGTTGGTGATTGAAAAAAATCCATTCTCCTTTATATAAAAATGTGATATCTTATTATTATATATGTGGGTGAGCGTTGCTGCTGGGCTTGAGTTATTTCCTGTAGATCAACAAAAGTTACTTCTTAAAAAAAAAAAAAAGAAAAAAGAAAAAGAAAAGAACAAAACTTGAAGAACTTCTAGTGTGAAACTGGTTTGGGCTTTTTTTGTGAGCCTGAATTTCTTGATCCAGCTGTATTTTAATTTGCATATAGTAGAACTAAGAGGCATCTAACAAGTCTGATGCCTCATAAAACTGGTTGTTAGAAGATACAATCCCTACCCAGAAGCATTTATAACATGAATGGTACAAGGGCATGCAGTGAAGTATGCTCTTGGTTCAAGCTGTACCTTTTTGATGTACTCTGAGTATACATTATAAATACAGTATTGATTTGTTTGTTCTTCTGGCCTCACTATCCTTATTGGCCTTTCAGCCAAAATGTGCAATATGGTGCTTTTACATGAAATTGTGACTTTACAACTTTGTAATGAGATTTTAGGTAAACTGAATTTCTCAGACAAAGCTTCAGGAAAATAGCAGTCCTCTTGAAATGGTGCATTCTGTGGAATTCGGAGGAGCTGAAAAATATATAAAATGTAACTGCAAAAAGGTGTGTGCATCTCATGGCATCTAATTTTCTTGGGTCTAGCAGATCTTTGTTTAGTACTTTTACAGACTCAGTAAACTTACATGGCTTATCCAAGGTCAATCAGTTCATCAGCAGCAAAACCTGAAGAGAAAACCAAAGAGTTATGACTACAGTACTCTGACAGAGAAACTGCACGTAATGCTTTCCTATAGCTAATAGTGCTGTTACTAAATAATACATTGAAAAATATTATGCATAATTTATATGAAAATGGGGTGAATGTTTTACATTAAAAGAAGCCCCCACTGAATTTGAACAGGGAGAATAAATAAGGCAGCAGGGAAGGTTGAGATTCCCAGGCTCTTCTGTCTTACCTGATCATGCATTGACAGAAAAGCTCAGCTTGGTTTGCTGCCCCTGGAAAATGCTTTCCCACAATGATTGGCAGCAGTGATGACAAAATATCTGTGATATGCAGATTTTCTCTCTTTTTGTGCTTTAGTCTCCTTTGGCAGTGGAAAGCACATGAAATCCCATCTGAATTAAGATCAGCTTTCAGGGTGTAGCTCCATATGTCCTCTCATGTATATGAGTTTTCTTCCTTAGGAGGCAAGGCAGCAGTTTGCACCTCAATATGGCAACACAGTTAAATCCACCTGGTTAAGGTTCTGCTTTTAAGTATTTTTACTGGGGCAGACAAACAGGAGGGCACTGTTGTTCTTCAGGTGGAGTGCTAAGATTTCTTCATCACAGGATGAGGCACGCTGTGGTTCCTGGGGCATTTTGAGATAAACAAGTCAACATTGTCAGAAGCCCAGAGGTTTGTAGTTATTAAACTTAAAAATATCACAGGACTTCTGTATTTTTAGATCTCGATTAAGTAATTTGTTTCCTATTGTAAAAGTTCACATGATGATCTTTTGTCTTCTCAGAAAGAAACTATTATGAGAATGATTTCCCTTTTGTTTTTACTGCGCTTTTTCAGGAATTAGATTTTAGTAAACACATGTAATAAAACAATATGTATCTTGAAAGTATACACACACTGCATATTTATTTATATTTCTTGCTGTGAATATTTTAGTTACATGCATAGCATTTTTTTAGGCAAAGCAAAATTGTATCTATTTCCCAGCATCACTGTAATACTTTCATAAGATAAAACATCCACAAAACATGCAAACCTTCTAAATTGCACTTATCAAGAAAATTTGAATTTAGTTTCTGCTCATATATGTTCTACTTACAGGAACATAAAAGCTGATTTGAAAGAAACAGATCAGATCCCAAGAATGAAATGTAATACTCTGTTGGTCTCATAATAGATCTCTACAAAGGAATTGAATCTACTTATTTTAGAGAAATGCTTCCTTCAAAAGGATTTGGAACAGACCTTTGATGAATAAGATGTTCATGTTGATGAACAAGGCAAAGCAGCAGAAGAAACTGTATTAAAAATTCAAACTGACAAAGTCAGTTTTGATCAACTTCTGTTCTCCTTAGGGAAAGGATACAGTCTGAGTGTTCAGAACTAGACTTGGTGTAGGATGTATGACAGTGGGGTGTTCCCCTGTCCTGTTGGGTTAGATCAAAAGTCTGTCTAGCTCAGAATCCTGATGTCTTCTCAATGTCTCCTCAATGGATGCCTGGGAAAAAATGGTGTTGGAAACACGGGAGTTTTTTTCCATGGCACATCCTTCTAGTTTTTTAGAAATAAATGGGTACCAGCATCCTTACCTACAAGGATGTAATTCAGTCAATGCATTTAATAGCTCTTGCTGGACCCATGAATTTGGCTAATCCCTTTTGTGAACCCAGTAACCCAAGAGCTGTTAGGGATTTATTGAGGCAGAGACCTGTGACAAAACAGAAAATGTTTTGGTTTGTTTGGGTTTAGGCCACTGGATTATAATCTTGTCACACAATTTGTAATCCTTGTTCCACTTCACCTTCTTTGCATTATTTGATTTTTTAACTGTCTTATATTTGTCCTCAACTGTCCTTGAGGTGTTCTCACATCCTAAGTCCAGCTTTGCAAGAAGCCTCTTGTGACTGAGGGAATGATTTTATTGCTCAATTATCCTCACTGTCTTCCTCTCCTTCTGGTCCAATTCTTGAGAGGCTGAAATTAAAACATTCATATGATTATGTGAAATACAGTTAGACTGTTAAAGTTACAATTTCCATTCTGTTTTCAGTCCCTTTTTTGTGTATTTACAAACCTTTTGTGGTTTTGACCCTTGCTGAGCTGTTACATGGCTGTTTTCTTAAATGTTTTACCTGATGACGAGGCTCTAAGAAATCTTAGTGCTTAAAAATTTATTATTTTGAATAAAATCTATGCTGATCACTATAAGAACTACTGGTTCTTACAGGAAAAATGTTACACTGCAGATGTAATAGAAGAAAAAAAACACAAATATTTTGTGATGTACTTTTTATCAACCATTACTTTTAATAGCTGTTGAAAATTAATTGGAACCAAGAGCTTTTTCTGCTTCCTACTGAACATTACTTGCAAATATTAGCTAGTAATAAAATTACACATGAGTAAAACAACTCATTTGGGGAACTTGTCATCACTTGCTTCAGTTTCTTTACTCTGCTGATTTATAATAGGAAAGAAAACAGGAAGCTTAATTGGCAATGGGATTTCCCAGACTGAAAATTACTAAATTGCTATCACTCAATTATTTTCAGTAGGTGAGTTGTGATCATTAATTTTTTTAAAACAGACAATTTTAAAAACCATTTGAAAGCCTATTCAAGCAAACAAAAAAGTAAATGAAAAGTAAACCTTTTAGAAGTGTTCTCAATTACAGAATTACCATGCCATTGAGAGAATAATATGTAGCAGTAGACTGCATGTGTAGCCTTCATGCATGTTGACAAGCAGAGAGGCATTTGAACACCAGGGCTGGCAGAAATGCATGTGTGAGCATGAATACCTGTCCTGCTGGAGATGTGATCCAAAAACACAGAAGAGGCCTTAAAAGAGAGCCAAAAGTGAAGTTGGTTTACACCAAACATCCCCATTAAAGCAACCCTGCTAAAGGTTAAGTCAAGCAGTTCTCTCAGCACAAGTCTAATCAGATGGAACTGCTGAGAGTCTGACCCTGCATGTTCAGAACACAGAACAGATTTTTACATTTGTGCTTTTGCACATTCCTGGGTGAATAAGCACAATGATTCACAGAGGCACATTGCAACATAAGGTGGTATTCAAAGGGAATGGGAGCATTGCCCAATATGGCAATAGGGAACTGATCCCTTGCTGGGAATGCAGAATGCTCCAGAGGAGGCAGGGATTCTTCTAGGAAAGACCTAAAGCAAAGGAATGAATGTCCCACGTGGATTCTTACCCCATTAGCAAAGGAGACCTCCTGTGTATATGTGGGTTCTATAAAGAGAGCACACAATGCATTGAACTGGAAGCTGCTCTACAGGGAAATACAGGAGGTAAAGTTTTGTTTTTCACATCTTCTAATTTTAACAACACTGGTCTTCTCAATGCACATGCTTTTAAACTGCACCAAAAATGAAATTTTATCAGGTGAAGGATTGCATGGACAGAGTTACTGGTTTGGGGCTTTGCTGGTGCATTATTTTTAGATCAAAAGGTTTCAAAGTGTATTGTTCATAAAGGTCAAGTCTGTTGGCCTGTTAGGATGGTACACCAAATTGAACAGGCTTGCAGTACTCCAAATAGAGATTTTAATGCCCCTATTCTCACAGTAAGGACTAAGATAATTAATATAATCTATTTGTCTAGAAGATTTTGTCCAATTTACATATTCATTACCATTATTCACCAGAGTGTTTGCTTTTAATACTGTTTTTTAAAGCAGCAGAGTGAGAGAAACACTTGGATACAATGTATTAGTTTTGATGTATTTTTGATACTGGACATGCGAAGACAACATCATAAAAATTGGCTATGGCCTTCTTCAAAGTCATCTACATGATCCTTACAATGTCAGATACAGCACTGGAGAGCTGCAAATCAGCTTTTACACTTTTTGGTGATTCATTAAGGTATTATTTAAGGAAAATCTCCTGAGCACGACAAGCAAGGAACCCCAACTTTACAGAAATGAGTGAACAGTTTCTTTATATTACCAAACAGATAGAATAAACCCTGTATGGAGGCACCCAGCATTCAGAAATAGTGCTTTGAAATTGTTTCCATTTTGTATGCAAGCAGCACTGCCACTAGAAACAGATTGAGTTATACACTTATTGAAGAACACAGTATTTTTAAAGTGTTCCACTGCTGACTAACTTAAGTAGTATTGTATATTGTTTCTAAATAAATCATCCATCTTAATAAGAAACTTGGACTGCAGATAGCTGTGATAATTGAAAAAGATGCTGCACGAGCTGTTCATTGCCTTCCCCCAGCTCTGGTGGAGGGAACATTCCCTATTCTGTGAGAGAACATTCCCTATCCTGCTAAAAAGAAGGCAGCCAAATAATTTAACCCATCAGAAGGACTATTTTTAGTTATGTCCCATTTTGCCTAGAGACAATTGGAGAGTGCTCATCCACGCTTCTCCCATAGAACTGTGGATGCTAAGTGATCCAGCTGAGTGATACTGTATATTCAAGCAGCACCCTGCTGCATCCAGAGGAGGACACCTGTCCCTGTGAATTCCAAATTCTCCTCCTGGCCCTCCTCTCCTCCCTGCATTATCTTAAAGTAAATACAGTAAGAGTAATGTGACACAATGACCACAGACGTGATATAATAACCTTATAACATCTATTGTCCCCTGCAAGCTAATCTGAGGAGTCAACAGTTTGGGTCAACTGAAGAGAATATATTTTTATCAAAAGTCACACACCAAGGAGAAATCCAAACACATACAATATGAGTGTTTCTAAACAACCTACTTATGAAAAGCCATTTAGAATGAGAGCTCAAATATTAGCAGCCAAACCCTATCAAAAGTTGATAAGTAATGGTGTAAGCCAGAAAAATGGCTCAGAACAGAAACCCATTTGTTTACCTGTCACATGTTCAATCACTTGCAGTTTCAAACGGTTGGGTAGCAAAAAACCCCATGGTGCCACTGCACTCTCTATGACTCTTCGTGTTACTTCTTTTGTGAAATGACTCACTAAGTTCACCTTGATCCTCTTTTCCAATCCAGCTTTCCTTGTTCTGGCACTTGCCAGTGTTTTAAGGCTCAGTTTTACCCTTGTGGGCTTCTGTGCTCTGCTGGAAAGATATGGTCATTCACATAACAGTTACTAACAGCTGCTAAACTGCAAACTGGTGACACACTGGTTTTCTTTAGCAACCTGGCTGACATCTTTGAAAAAAAAAAGTAAATAAAGGACCACTAAATTAAAAACGGTGATTTTACATAAATTTGTGAGTTATCATGGCTTTTACTCAAATTAATGTTCATGACATGTGTGGAAGGTGATGCAGGTCAGGCACTTAGAGCTGTGATTGGTTTAGGCCCTCAGTTCAGTTGAAGTGCCCAAGTCACATGGAAAAGGCAGCAATACACATTTCTTCCAGCCAGGGAAGCAAATAGGTGCAACTGAGAACACATAATAATGTTTCTATTGCACAAGAAAGCCCAGATTTTCTGATCGTGGGCTAACTATGCACTGCTATTCCTTGGCTCCCAGGTGTGACTGTGTGGAGCCTGTGCAGTACAGATACAACTCAAGGGCAGAGCTTTGTGCCCTGCCTTGCAGTAGTAGGAATTCTGCTGCCACCCTTCTGCTAGTTCACTTACAGTGGCATTATGAAGGATTAAGGTGTTACGAGAAAGAACAGAATAACAGCATACAGACAAGCAATTCTGAATGAAAAAGCAACCTGTAAATAGGAATGCAGTTTCCCTTGACTTTTGCAGATTTTGTCTCAGCCCAGAACATCAAATTCTTGAGGCATCATATTTTCAGTCAAATTCTTTTTTTAGGTTTGTCTTTTGATACACAGTTTGCTGTTATTCCTACCAAATAAACTGGGCAATAGTGGTGTTATCATCTTAATAGTCCAAGGATATAAACAAGCCCTAGTTTATAAGTTTCTCTCTTCCTTACACACCTTGTTTCAGTGCACCAAGAATTATAGCTGGTTTTTTTCCCATCCTTCGTTTAGAAAAAAATATGGTTGGACTAATTATATTTTGAAAGTTAATGGTTTTAGTTGATCTACGTTGAACTCTTGGAGAGCAGCCACATCAAATGAGTTGCTGGTACTTTGCCATGGCTTCACCATGTGCAGCTCCATGAAATTACATGCCTCCCATATGGCTGTTGCTATAGTTATGCCAAAATCAACCAATTACACTTGTAATCTTGCTTGTGGCCCTTCTTGGAGGAAATCTACACACGTCTCCTTTATCTGGGTAGATAAAATGTTTTGGTTTTTTTTAGCTCTCTGTAGTATTCTCTCAACTATTGGAAAACCTATTGATATTAAAACACTCAGAACATGATGGTTAAGTGATTAAGCAGTGTACTTTAGAATAAATACTTACAATAAAGGAATATTGTCTAATGGATAACCTAGACATGATTTTTCTTGGCTGTTTCTCCAGCTTTTCTTGTCATGTTTAGCTGGGCTTAGGGCTGTTCAGTGTGATGTACTGGATATTAAGGTGCCTTTTGAATTCAGTTTATGCCAACCTGAATGGCAACTTGCTGATCAGGCATCAGATTCTCAGCCCTCCTGGGCATTTGCAAAATCCTTCCACCCCTGGAACTTCCTTTTGTTTTTATTTTTTGTTTTTATTTTTTTCTCTTGCACTTCATTGCACTTCCCAGGCCTGGATCTAGACATGGATTCACAGCGTTGCTCTTTCTGCATGTTCAAGGGCAGGCCATTAAATGCATGAAAATGATCCAGAGTGAGCAGGATGCTGAAAAGCTTCCCACACAGCTTAGCAAGGGATTTGTAATGCATTTGTCTAGGTGCACACTTCTTCAGGCTGAGGTACTTGTGTGCAATTTTAATACTTAGCATTGCTGGAGCTGGTAAACCATACCTGCATCTTGGAAAACTGGACTTATTTGCATAACACTTCCAGAAAGCTGCCTGCAAATTCTTTCCATCTGAATCAAACTGCATCTCTGTTTACCTGTTGATTAATAGAAATACTCTCTTTCTGACTTTAATCCTCTCATTCCTTATTCATTTATATTCATCTGCCTTCCCTTGCTCTGTGTTTACATTGTAAACTGCCTGGAGGCAGATGGCAACAGAAGGAGGATGCTCTGCAATGGTAATTACTTCTGTTATCATGGATATTTAGGAAAAGATCACCTGGAATCCAGCTGTGCTTACAAAAGCTGGACTTGGGCATGGTAGAAGGATGCTGTTGCTGGATTATGTGTGCTGTATAGGATTTCACAGAATCATAAACGTTGGAAGAAACCTCTAAGACCAGCCCAGCATCACTGTGCTCACAGCTAAACCATGTCTCCAAGTCCCACATCCACATTTTTTAGAACACTTCCAGAAACCATACCAGATAAAGGCAATTCAGGCTTTTGTTCACTCCCATTCCATTGGTAAGATTGAGAATATACTAAGACACTGCCTCTACACGTTAAAAATTTTGTTGCTGGTACACCCTGAAACAATGAAAAGCTTTTCATAACTCAGGAACTGACTTGTGGCCAAATAAGGATGAAAAGATTCAGAAAAATTACACCATGAAAACAGACTGTAGGCTGTTTCCACTGCTTCTTAACCAAAGAAATAAGTAAAGGTTGGAAAACCTTTCTATGAAAGAAATGTACCAATCAGCACAGCAATCCTGCTGGATCTAGCTGAATTTCAGCTTTATAAGCTCAATTTTGTAATTTAAGCACAAGATTTCTATGCTAAAAATATCCACCAAGATAATCTAGATGCCAATGCATAAAACTACAAAAGGTCTGTACAGAAACCAGTATTGAAATTAAAATTGATCTATTTGAATTTGGATGAGTTAATACATCAAACTTGTGTTTATGATTCAACAATGTGAGATAATAGTGCTTAAAGAGAAATCTTGCCCCTTTATTTTATGGGACTGGTGCCTGAGTCCACAGCCACCTGAAAACTGCATCTGGCAAGGCTAATAAAATGAAACATGAGATCTCATGGCCAGGGAATTCGGTCTTTCAACCCATTCCCTTGCAAAACTGTGACTGACTGGGCACTTTTATACTGAGAGAAATCCTATGCTTTTTTGGTCCTCAAATGTAAATTCCACCGTAATTCAGTAAACTTATATGCACCAGCACTGCTCTTTTTTCAATGCCATTCTTCATGCAGACTCAGGAAGAACACACACTGATACCAAGAGATTGCAATGGTGTTGCTTAACAGAGTTGTTTCACTTTCCATATGACCGGCAGTACTTTTTTGTTCTGCTCAACCTTTTTGTTCTGCTCAGTGCCCCACCATTTCCCAGAAAACACTTGTACTCACAGGGAGGAAAAGATAAATTCAGCAACGGGATATTTTCTGTAGAGTGCATTATAGTAAGTGCTTTTGGGTGTGATTTAAAGTTTTATAGTGAAATGATGCTTCTGCTAGCAGAAAGTCTCCAGCACACTATTACAACCACTCTACTCTGTCCTTTGGCTTTGCTATTAAGGTTTAGCAAGATTAATCAGGAGCATTATTTGGAAATATTAGGTAATAAAGGCTGGTCAGCTATGGAACACTAATGATTGTTCTGTTTAAATCTCACTGCAGCTGGGTAAATTAACTCTGGTCCTGATCCCTTCTGTGCTGGCTCTGTGAGCTGTATGGCCTGGACAGGACCTGCCACCTCCATCCTTTCCACATGCCTCAGGTTTTTGGACCTTGTTTCGTGCTCCTCTGGGAGGATACTTTATCTCCAGCAGCTGGAGCCCAAAGCTGCTCTCTCATTCCATGATTCCATCTGCCAGATGCAGCAGCTGAACCTGCTGCATGTATAACCCTGACTACCAGGTAATAAAACTGAGAGTGAAAAGTCCACATGGTAGTTTATATCCTAACTGTATTTATTTTAGATAAATATTTACCTATGCACACACAGCAGCACATACAAAGAAAAGGGCTATTTGCACTTTCTCTGAAAAGCTTTCAGAGATATTCATCTTTAATATTCTAGCTAAGCACAGCTCACAAGCTACACAATATCCTGCAGAAATCCCTTTCATTATCTGTAAAATGTCTCATAATGTTCTAGTCATAATTTGCTTTGACATTAAAATAAAAATGTTAATATTCTCAATATCTCCTTTCCTTGCTTATGTTCCTCAGGAAGATCTGGCAGCCCACGGAAGCCAGATGGTGACTTGAACTTCCCAAATGAACTGCCTGGCTGCTGCTGCTGAAAGGGATGGTTTTGTTCTCTCCTATCTCATCCTGAAGGGCATGTACTGAGTCCTGCCTTTGCTTTGGCACTGATTCTAGTCGATCCTTCCAGTGAAAGAAGGCAAAGAGGCTAATAATTAGAGATAGCTGAAACCAGGTGAGGAGAACGTGCTCGAAGAAGGAAGCAAGACCACTGTGAGAATACTTAGAGGGTTCCCTAAAGAACACAGGGCCACCTGCACCTACACAGCTCTGAGGTGAAGTCAGGATGTCAGACCTGGACTAGGAGCAGTGTGGAGGCCACCAGAGGGACAAGGCAAGTCTCACATGAAGCCAGCCAGCAAGGCTAGGACAGCACAGACCTACAGCATAGCTCAGACAAAATCTGAAGGGCCAGAGCTGAGCTTAACTGGATCTCCAGTTCTCTGGGAGAAGGACTGTGGGGTGGAGACCCCTGGTGATGCTTATTAGAGCCATTAAGATCCATTAGGGCCCCCTGAGTCCTGACAATTACTCATTTTGATGGACTACCAAATTTGTTCACAGCTTGACATCCGGTTATGCCACGAAGCTCACACCTTCTCATTGCCAAGGCAGAAACAGCAAGCAAAGGATTGAAAATACCAGAAATACCCAATATGAGAACTGCTAAAACACTAAGATATTCTGAAAACAAACGAAAAGGAGTGTGTGGCGGCAATACACCACAGGGCAAGAACTGGGCCAGACCTGGTGTGCTCAGAACTCTGTCCTTCAAAGCCTTTAGGGTTGTGGAAGGTGGAAAGAGAAAAAATGAGAAGAATACAGACTATATTTTGTCCACCTGAACACCTGACCCCAACAGTGCATTGTCTTTTGCCCACTTTGGCACAAAGATGATGGGGGGGGGGTGGGTTCTGTTGCATCTCTCTTACAAGGAGGGACTGCAGGAGCTGGGCCTGTTTAGTCCAGAAAAGTCTGAGAGGGGATCTCATTAATGCACATAAATATCTCAAAAAGAGGTGCCAAGAGGATGGTGCCACGCTTGTTTCAGTGGTGCCCAGCGACAGGATGAGGAGCACTGGCATAGACTAAAGAACAAGAATTTTCACCTCAGCATGAGGAAAAATTTCTTTACATCGAAGGTGGCAGCAGCTGCCCGGGGAGGTTGTGGAGTCTCCCACACTGGAGACATTCCAAGCCCACCTGGATGCATTCCTGTGTCACTGCTCCAGGTGACCCGGCGTGGGCGTGAGGGATGGACCAAATGATCTGCACAGGTCCCTTCCAATTCTAACAGTTCTATGATTGGAATGGATTGCCCAAGGAGGTGGTGGAGTCACGGTCCCTGGAGGTGTTTAAGAAAAACCTGGACGTGGCACATGGCCTGTTTGAAATGGTGCTGTTAGGTCACTGGTGGGACACGCTGACTTCGGGGGTGTTTTCCAGCCCGACTGACCCTGTGCTACACCGGTGATATTCGGGGATTGAGCAACCCCCGCCGCCCTGAGGGCGCTGCCGCCGCTCCGCCCGGCGGGCGAGGCCGCGCCACCGCACGTCACGGGGCGGGGCGGGTCAGCCATCTTGGGCTCGCCGGGCAGCGAGCGGGCGGGGGCGGAGGCAGCGCCCGCCCTGCGGAAGTCCCTCGGTGCCGCCGAGCGCAGCCCCAGTCACCGTACTGCTACCGCAC
>JANPWX010000201.1:510367-622635 GCA_024734555.1 Trochalopteron elliotii
GCTGGGGCCGGGGGAGGCGAGCGGGGACACAGCTCCCGCGGCTGCCCAGAGCCCCTGGGATGCCCCGGCTCGGGGGCTCGCCGCTCTGCCCGGCACCGTCTGGGGGGATCGTGTGTATTTATTTTTTTTTTAATGTGCGGGTAATGTCATTTATTCTGTGTTACTTCTCTCTGTGGAAGAAAAAAAACCCCTCCCCTTCCATCGAGCAGGCGCAGAGGAACTTCCTTAGTTTTGTCAAAGCCTCTTCCTGCTTTCGGGCTTTTATACCTTATAAGGCAGTTTTCAGTGTCAAACCTGAACCAAATCCGCTTTGGAAACACTTCTTTTCGTTCGGCGGCTGCCAGGCGGTGGAGGGACCGCGGTGCCGGTGATCCCCAGCGGCAGGAATGGTGGCGGGAGGAGGCCCCGGCGATCCGGAGGCTGGAGCAGGGCGGCGGTGCCCGTGGGAAGGCGGGCCGGGCCGGGCCGGGCGGGCTCGGCGGTGCCGCTCGGGAAGTGCCAACCGCGCTCTGAGCCGCGGGCTGCGGGGCCGTGCAAAGAGGAAACGTCTCCGCCAGGCAGCGGGTTTTCATTGGAAGGGAAAGCGCTGCTATGTTTTCAAGGCTTGCTGCTGCTTTGACTCGTTTTTTCACTTTTGTTTCGCTTCTCATCCCTCTTGCTAAAAATAAAGAAAATTTTCAGTGTGTGCTCTGTAGATGCAGGTATTTATCATGCTTTCTTGAAAGGGCGTGTTCTTCTGCAACCTAAGCGTTTGTTTCTGAAAGCACGTGCTCATCATCCCCTCAAGAGAATCTCTTTGGTGTAGGACACTAATAAATTAGTCTTTAGGAAAAGCAGGTATATGTATGTGTGTGTCTGATGTCTACATGTCTAATACTGGTATGAGGAAGTCATTCCTGAAGTGAAAGCAGAATTAAAACCTTGAATTCTGTGGGATGGAGGAAAGTTAGCACAGTGGGAATGAGGTGTATAGATGAGTGTAATTAGAAGTATATGTGAGTTTATCATGTGCTGTTTGTCTTTCAGAGGAAAAGATCTGTAACTACTCTGCCACATGCCACTAGAGGCTTTTTCCCATCCCACATGTTTGTGTATCACCGGTAGTCCCATTAAAGGCAATAATTATGTCTTTATAGGTTTGTAGAGTACAGGTTGTGGCCACTGGATTAGAAATTTGCTTAAAGCTTTCAGCAGTGCCCCGTAGGAGCAGCATGCAAGCACAGAGCTGTGTAAGAAATAACTTTGTCTTCTTGATGTGAGAGGCATACCAAGGGGACATGGGTGTTAAAACAAATGTTCCTGGGGAAGATGTGTGTGCAAGTACACCATTAATCAACTTTGCTTCAGAGAGTGTAATCTGTAATGTTCTTGAATATGGTGTTAGCCAAGTCTTGCTTCTGTTTAATTTATTTGTTTCCCTACAAATCTTTAAAAAATGCTTTAAGATGCTGTTTTGTTGTGCGCTGTATTTTTTTTAATGCAACCAAGGCTATTTTACTCTCCTGGCTTTTCATTTCAGGTGCATTTCCTCATCCAAGGTTGTTCTTCCATAAAATTCTGCTTCAAGAAAGTGAGGACAAAGATTTGTAGCACTGTAAAGATTACAGAGTGTTGAGGTGGTTTGACTTCAGTAATTTCAGTAGGCAAAAATATAAAGTGGTGAATTTACTAAGGAAAAGTAAGATAGTTGAGGTGAATGAGAAGCAGGTGGGTAATAGTGCAGTGGGTTATGATGGCATGATAATGCTCTTGGCTTTTATTTTTTATTTGGTGCAGCCCTCCCAGTCCACCTCACTTTTTATGTGAGAGCACAGACTGTCAGGCCAGTGCTCAGTGCAGATCAGCTGAGGTCTCAGTGTTCCATCCTGTCTGCCAAAATGACAGAAAGCAGACAGATTAAATATAGCCCCCAAAAAGAGGAAAAGAGGTTTTGAAAATACAGCCAAAACAGAAAGAGTGAAAGGAGCTGCCTTGCTTAGAGCAGGCTTTAAATGTGCACTGGTTTTCCAATAAGTAGGCTTTCTTTAGAGGGAAGGGTTGATAGTTTGTAATCTCAGGAGAATTGACCTCAATCAGCAAAAGGGCAGGTGTGGAAGTGGTTTTGAAGTGTCTTCCTATATCTTGTGCTTGTAGCTGCAGTTCAATTTGTTTATCTGAATGTTAAATTTTGGGGTTTTTTTTAATGTGTGTGTGCATTTTTGCCAGCTAAGACAGAGTGATGAGAAAGGCTCTGCTGCCTTTCTCAGCATCAGCCTGCACAGATTATACAAATGATAAAGATTTCTTTCAAAGCATAAAAAGACCAAAACAGAGAAAAGATTGGGGAAATGATATGGTGACTGTTGCTTGAGGTTATAACAGCTCAGTCACTTTTTAGGGGTCATCTAAGTATGTGTCATACAGCTGGAGCTGGGAAATTGGTTTAATCAGTGATATGGCAATCAGATGCAGCTGAAATTCTTCCAGTGTTACATTTGTTACCCTGAAATTTGCATTCTTTGCTCTAAGCAAACTTGATACCTAGAAAATAAGGTAATTGATACCTAGTAAGAGCAAGTAAATACTTACTTTTGGTTTTAGAAGCTACTTGTCTGAAGCACTGTCCTTTTAATTGTACAGTAGAGTTACAGGCATGGTATGAAAAATCTAAGGAGCCCAGTTAGTTTAACATAACTGTTAAACCCAGTATTATTTATTTCTATAACTGATAGCCTTGTCTAGTTCAGTTTTAAGTGTACTGTTGTTGGGTAATCTGTAGAACAACACTGTAGACCTTATTGTCAGGAAGTCTTTGTCCATGTTAATAGTGAATTTGACCTCACTTGGCTGCTGAGAGCCCCTCTCTTTCTCTTCTTTCCACAAAAGATGGGCAGCAGCTCCACGAGCAGTGAGCTATGAAGTAGCACCTGTGTGCTGCTCTGTTTATATCCTTCAAACACTGGCAGTTTTCTGTTTTTTCTGAAGTCAGTAGGTATGCTGTGAATGAGACTTCATGCTTTGGTGTATCTAAGGATTTGCATGCATTTTAAAACAAAAATTCAAAATAGAAAAATGAGATGGACTTCTTCCAATCAAGTGTGTGAGCAACGTAGCAAAGAAAGGAAAAGGCTCTTAGTCATTTTTTAATCACAGTAGGCTGCAGTCTTTTGCTCTGTGCCTTTGGGGTGTTTGAATTGTTCTTGCCGCCTCTTCCACAGGCGCTGCCTGCAAGCCGTGATTAACAGCTCTTCCTACGCCACTTTGGAATTCAGCTTGATTAGGTTGACAAGTAGATTTTAACTGTGTCTTTTTGTGTGAGTGCACTTTTTTCCTTCAGTGTAACTTGTATAACACTGAATTAGCTCATTTGGGATGGCAGATAATTGCAAGTGTTCAAATTAATGGCTCTTCAGCTGTGCTGCAGTAAGTGGCTGTGCAACTACTGCACTTCCAAAATGAGAACTTATTTATAGCAGTGAAAGCGATTGACAGAATATTATTTGTATTTTCTATACCTGAACTTCATTTTCTGCAGGTTTGTATGCTGTTTTTCAGTGGCTGCCAGGTGGATCAATTCAATTCTTGAGTGTCAGTGGTGACCAGGTCCTCTAATGTACCCAAGAGCTTTTTGTTGGGAGGGTCATGTCTGTTGGTAACCTTTTTGTTGAGTAAATTGGTTATATGATTGTGGGGAAA
Source organism: Trochalopteron elliotii (assembly GCA_024734555.1). Classification (NCBI taxonomy): domain Eukaryota; kingdom Metazoa; phylum Chordata; class Aves; order Passeriformes; family Leiothrichidae; genus Trochalopteron; species Trochalopteron elliotii. The sequence goes on from JANPWX010000201.1 coordinate 514,043, forward strand.
AAACCCAACCTGTTGTCGTGGGTCTTGTTTTCTGCCTCCTCTCCTATGTCAATCTAGGCCCCTTTTTATTTCCCATGCATAAGTTGCAAGAAGTGATGTGGTTTCTTAACTTCTTTCTTGCATACTAGAGATAAATTAAATGTTTTGGGATTGACTGGGAGAGATTTCCTGTTCTTGATGGGAACTCAGGATTTCTTTGACACCTCCTGGCAGTCTGGGTTCCCACTGAGCTGAGAGCCAGGAGGATTGAGGCTGCTCAGGATTTCCAGGGTTTCTTGGTGTGGAGTTGCAAGCTGTTCTTTGGAATGAGTCACATACATCTCTGGGAGTTTCTTGGCTACTCTGTCTCTCTTACCAGTGCTGTGAATGAAGGAAGAGTAAACTTGAGCACACAGAACCTCAGAGAAGCAGAATCTGGCTGGAGTGAGCTTTGCTTTGGGGAAATTCTCTACAAAACCTACTGCTCTAGTTAATCTCCATGCAACACTTCTGTAGCTCTTAAGGAGAGCAAAGTGTTTATGGGTTGAGTGTCTTCTGATGTGATGAGGTATGACAGGATTATATTGTTCTGTATCTCTTCTGGGTTTTGACCTGAGAGTGTAAATGAGTACAGGATCCATGAAAAGCAGTAATCTTCAATAGATAGCAAAGTCTGTGAGGTGAGAAATCCAGTGCTATAAAATCAAGGTGGGGGAAGTAAGTCTGTTTTGTGAGTTCTTGAACTTTTTAGTATCTTATACTCTGCCTTGAAATTATTTATCTTTCCTAATGTTCCAGACATGGGTTATTTCTGCAGGTTTTTCAAAGCCTGACTTATGTTTAGTATAAAGATTTCAGCACCATGATATTTTTGCAGTTTATACTTCAACTGAATATCTTGTCATAACCTTCTGTGGGCTTGAGTCTTCATGAAAATTTTCGTTTTTGGACTGAATTTTCTCTGTGTTGTGTCATCCCAGAAGTAATTTTTCAGTATGGAATGCATGGACAAAATATTTCCTTGATGGCATTTGGAAAAAATACTCTTCCAGGGTTTTAAGAGTGTCTTTTGTTTGCCAGTGGCTGAAGTGTGGTTAGGGGGGGAGGGGAAAATGTGTCATCCTTCATGTAGAAAAAGGAATTGTACTAGGCTAAGAATTGATTTATTACATTAAAGAGAACATTTGCAGGGAGACTTTGAAGGCTGATGATGACCTGTGCTGTCTCTTGGATGATTCTAATGCATCATAGTCCATGTTGCAACACTACTCAGAATATGCAACATAATTAGAAATAATAGGAGTTCAGTTAGGAGCACATATTTTTCTATTAATACAGACTTTTTTTTTTTTGTAATTCTGTCATAGGAATCAGTTTAGATCTTGTTTTAGTGCATTCCAGAGGCCATTCCAGATGCATGGCACCTTCCAATCCTTCTGTTTCTGCTTCTGTTTTTCTGTGTCTCACTTGTGCTCCATACAGAGGAAAGGGGCCATGGCATTTCGGGGTAGAGGACAAGCCCAGTTACATCCCTGGGCTGGATCTGTGAAGTTAATGATTAATGAAGCTCCTGCTATGAACTGCAGGGCTCCTGCTTGGGGCAGGGTTTGAGGTGTGCCTGGGATGGGCAGCTTCCATTCTTGTTCCTTGGTGTGTCTGGCACCTGGCTTGGACTTTTTGCCCAGCAGGTATGTTGATTGCATGACTCCTGTGGACATTTACTTGTCTAAATTCATTGAAAATACAGTTTGTAATAGTTCAGAAATATTGCACCAGTTCTGAATAGTAATAATCCATGCATTGTTTTATAGGCACATATAAGGAACTTTGCAGTAGGTCTGTTAGTTCATGCAGTTGGAAGGTTTCAACATAATGTTTCAACATTTAGTTTCATCATTGTAGACTTTGTTTGGGACATGCTAACAAACTTTTTTTGAAAAAACTTAAATGAACTCTTGGTCAAAATTAGGAGTCTTTAGGGAGACAAGGTTAATTTCAAAGGTAAAATAACTGAAAACATACTTGTGTTTGTCCACAAGGAAATTCCAGGTTCTTTTCTGCTCTGTGTAAGAAAAGGAATCTCTATTGCTTTAATTTTTAATTTTTGGTCACTGAACTAAAATATATTTAGGTGTACCAGTCTAACAGAAATCACCCTTGGGTAGATGCTTAAAAATACCAGTTGGATTGCAAACTTGTTGGTGCCCACAGCAGGAGTACTTGAAGCATCAATCCTTTCCAAGTGCTACTAGTGATGTATTGATGGAGTTTTGTTTATTCAGTTATATCCAAAATTGAAAAAACAATCATTTTATCCACTGACTTAAAGTAAGGTATAATATGATTCATATTTTATTTCTTTTTGTTCTGATCATGGGTTTGCATTTTTAAGACTAGACGGAAAAACCTATAAATGTCCCAGATAAATGTACGGTTTTCATTTTTTCTGGGATTTCCTTTTTCTCTATTCTCTTGTGGTCAGTGCAAATGTTTGCAGCTGTGCACAGGATGTGTTTTGGCATGCTCAGGCTGTAGAGAGCAAGATGCAGACAGGAGGTTATCTGTTGATACTTTATTTTGATAAATAAATGCTATCAATGGATGATGAATCCAAATGGTAATTCTTAACACCAGATCTCTTATCTAGGTTTTCAGTATTTGTATTATTTTTTTGTTGTTGTGACTTGCCTTAGATACAGAACATTGTTTATCATCTGCAAGAGCTTTCACAATACAACTGCTTGCATATTTACTGTCAGACTTCAGCATCTCTGTGATCCTGTTAAATGAGACCTGCTTTTTATATTAAACAAGATTTACTGGTATGTTTTTATCCACAGCTGAGTGGGGCATTTTTTTCTAGGAGGCAACTGTTTCTAATCGGAGCAATTTTTTATTGGAGCGTGGTGTAACATAGTAAATACATGATCTGGTGCTTCAGTGCAAGCCTGCTCTTGCTGGAGAACATTTCCTGCTGAAAGGCTGAAGTGGTGATGGGTGCATGGGGCAGATTGGGGTGCTGGGACAGTCCCTTGGTGCTCCTGCCCTCCCTCCCTGCTCTCCCAGTCCATTCAGATTGGTGGGAATGGGGTCACAGCTCTTGGGTCAAAGCTGGAGCTCTCGAGTGCTGAAACTGTGCAAATAGAAAGCACAAAACTCAACTTTTTTTTTTTTTAATGTGGCATAACTTTACACTTTTAGCCCATTATTACATTTATTGCATGAAGAAACTTCCAAGTCACATCAGGCTTTTTCTACATCATAAGATTTAGATTTCGCCTCTTTAATTTCTTCAAGTGTAGTATTTTGTTGGCTTGCAGGTTATGTATGTGTTCATTCAGTTGATCCTTCCTTGCTTTATCTGTTGAAAAATATGTATAATTAATTTATTTTCTTGGGTTTTTTTCTTCCTGATAAAAGTCTGTGCAGTCATAGAATATTCTGAGTTGGAAAGGACCCACAGGGATAATTGAGTCCAGCTTCTGATGTTCAGCTTATTTTGGGTAAATGATGTAGAAAGTTGCCAAATAAATCTCCCCCTCATACTAAATAACTTATACTGTTAAGTAATTATTCATGTAAGACTGCCAAACTTTTGGGCACTATTTTCTCATTATTTGGAAATACTGCATGGAGTAGGCAGGCTGTGAAAAATGCTCAGAAAGCCTGGAAAAACAAAATATAAATTTATTAAAAAGCCTATCAGTATAGGTGAGTGCTGTGTGGGTGTGGTGTAACACAGAGGCACTGTTAAGACACTTGTTAAAATGAATTAGTCTAGAAGTCTCAAAGGAAGCAGTGAGTAGAAAGGGAGCGTTTTGCCTTTGCCAACACAAACTACTCTGCTCTCATTATACAAAGATAATATCCAAAGCTGTTTGCTCTTCTTGCTTTGAGGAAAATGCAGTCAAAGAAAAGCTTTAACTTCTGTGTTAAAGTATGTGCCAGCATTAAATATTAGAAATGGATTTACAAATACAAATAAAATTAACAAAGACTACAAATTTAGGTAGTAGTACCATCAGGATGCCAGAATTTGGATTTTGTTAGTTGAAAACTCTTAAGTATGGGCTGTTATCAAGTCCATTTTTCATGGCTCAATTATAAGCCAGTCTTTTGGACAAAAATGCACTTTATGTTCCTCTTTACTTTCAGGAGAACTTCTCCAGAGTCAGCTTACCAATGTTGTTTAGTTGGTTGATTTTCAAAGATCTGGTTGTCAGTAAACATAAAGCAATATTGAAAGTTGTTGCTTTTCTACTCCATCCAAATGTTAGCAAAGTTAGAAGCAGCACGATGCAGTAGCTTCCTCTGTTCTCCAGACTGGTGTGAAAAATGTCACCTGGAGACCTTTATTACAGTATATATGAATTTACTGTGAGTGCTGTGTAGCACAGGCTGCTTTTGCTCCCATGTTCCTCTTGGTCATTCTGGCTCTGTGCAGTTGTGTCTTTGTGGTTTTCACTCCCCATTTTAGCTGGATTTTATTAGCACACAGTACAGTTGTCTGTGCTCTGAGTTGTAGAGGTAGCTGCTGATAAAAAGCAGCACTGGATAAATTTCTACACAAAAATATAGATGCCTTTAAAGATAAATCAGCCTTTTTTAAAGGTGGTTTTTACCTATTTAGGAAATAAACATTTGCTAGAAGCACTTCTCTTTCAAGCTGCTTTTGAGCTCATTTATTAAATTGCACACCAATTTGCTTATGGTTTGTTTTACTGTGACAGTTTCAGTATGTGGCACAGAAGCATTTGTTGCCAAGGTGAAGGTTCTTGCTTGAGTGGGCTGGTATTTTTGGGGGAAAATACTGTGAAATAATAGTTTCAAACACACAGTAATACAGTTAATTCCAAGGTCAAGCTTGTAGACTGTGAGATTTTTAACACTTGTGTTACCTAGAGGTCACATATGTCTTTGAAATACTATACTACTCCCTTTTACCATCCCTTCATGTGTCTTATCTACAGTTTAAGAAGGTTCTCTTTACCTGAGAGTGCTTCTAATCTTGTGGGTTTTTTCCATTTATAGAGGAAATTCTTTGGTTTCCACTATTGATTACTTAAAACACTTGTTGATCAAAAATGTTTTAAAATTTGACAGAAGCAGCTGCTATTTAAAAATGCAAACTAGTAATGTGTAAAAGGTAAACTATATTAGCTAAAGGTGTAAAATATGAAAAATGTGGCTAATATCAAAATCTTGCTTTGTTATGTTTTATCAAGGACATTTGAAAAGAGGTGGTAAACTAATTTATTAATACAGGTCCTGTTTTCCTAATATAATCAGTCTTTCAGGGACTTCTGCTGCTGCTTAACCAATTTGCACCTGATGCTACAGCTGGGACCTTTTTTAAATGGGCAAGATAGCTTTCCACTTTCACTGTAATTTTCTCACCATTTCTCTTTACAGGGATTTGAAAAGTAAATACTTCCCAGTCCCATCTGGGTGGGAGAACAATCCTGATACAAGAAGGATGATAGAAAAAAGCAACATAAGGGCTTGTTCAGCCTTTTCAGTCACATGAGTATGAAGACTAGGAATTCATCCATGTTTGAGGAATGTTCCACTTTTTTTTTAAGGCAGCTGTTGTCAGAAGACATCAGACAGTAAAAACATGGTGTCTGTCTTCTAATTCCTGAATAGAATTTATCCAGTTAAAACAGGAAAGGATATTAAACCCTTTTTGATAAAGTCTTTGAGGGACAGACCATGTGTAAGGAGCTGGTATTGTCCTTTCCATTCTGTTTAAAAACTTGGAGTTTTTGCCATGAGATTTATTTCATGCCCTTTTGAATATATTACTGGGTGCATGTTCTCCCTAGAATCTCCCCACTCTGAGCTTTTCTGTAGTGCCTCCTATGCCCTGCTTACTTAATTACATTTTTTTGAGTTAAGGTAATTTAGCCAGCAGTGAACGTGTGTTGAATGATGAGTGTTGTAATCATCTTGCTTTCTGTCTTTGGGACTCATTTCCTGGAGTCTTTTCCATGTGGTTTCAGTAAAGAAATGCAAAGCACTCCGTGCTCAGGAGAGTTCATAAACATGGGAAGAGGCTCTCGAGGGAAATGGGAGATTGGCTCCAGAGCCATTTGCATGGAAGGGGATATGGAGCAGGGATCTGCTGCCTGAGCAAGTGTGACACCCTGCAAAAAGGCAGTATCAGCTTACATTTAAGAATAAATGCATTTAACTGTGTAGAGTCTAATCTAATCACTGGATGTTAGACTTGCTTGGAGCATGACCACTTGGGCATGTTCTGTGTAGGAGTTGAGGTGTGTTTAGGTAGGGAAACCTTGCTGGGCTTGATGCACAGGCTGTGGTGCACACCAGAGCAGGATTTTAGAAGTTACACACATGTACCCTCCAGGCTGTGGTGCCTGGGAAACCAATTGCATCTGCAGGGTGAGATACAGGCAAAGGATGTGTTTGTTGTTGTATTTGGGGTGAGAACTTGCACAGAAGGGTTGTGGTTCAGATGGTGAACAGTAATTCAGAACCATCATGAAGAGAGCAGTGTGATGAACAAGAAAAAAATAAATAGCCCTCTGAACAAAATGCTCTTGTTTTTCTAATGATGCACCTTGAAGGTAAACCCAAAAAGGACTTTTGATTTCCTTCAGTTTTGGGTTTTTACTCCCACTTGCTTTACTTTTCCCACAGAAAAATGTTTCTTTTTTTCTTTTGTTTGTTTTTCAAGTTGCTTTGTATCTTTCCCGTGGGACCAGCATTGCAGGTACATCTCACTTCTGTTTGTGTGTGCATTTTAAATGTGTGACATTTCTGTTAGCCCAGGTCATTAGGAGTAGCTGAGGAATAGGCTGCAACCCAGATTTGCTCTAGGAGTTGGAGATCAGGTGATGCTTGTCCTCAAGTGCTCTTGTCTGCTTGTGCTGGGTTAACTCCTGTTTGTGTGGAGCTGTCAGAGAAATGACACTCACAATTTGTGTTGGACACCCCCCCCCAGCTCTGTGGTACTTCAGGAGCAGCTGGACAGCTGCAGTGCCCACAAGGGAGTTGTCCCTCTGTTCCTCACTTTTGTTAGAATTGCAGTTGTGCTTGAATTAGGGTGTATAACTCGGGAGAATGGCATTTGTTGTGGGTAGGAAAGCAGTGGAGCAAAGGCACGTGGTCATAGTTTGTGGTTTGCAGATGGAGGTTCTGGTAATGACATCCTTGTTACAAGTTCTTACCCTCAGCACCATTTCCTTTTGGCTTTAAAATCATCTGTGTGACTAATGCACAAGTAACCTCCCAGTGACATTGCCTTCGTGTCCTAGCCTCAGAAACATCTATTCCAGGTGAGAGGGCACATGTAAGAAATCCCATTAGTGCTGTTGAGAACATTGTGGAAAGCCCTTTGGCTGTCCTTGCAGGGAGCTCTTGGGCAGAGTGTGCAGAGCTGCTGTGCAGTTTCAGGATGTGAGTTTTTGAGGGTGATGATCACATGCTTGAAGATATTTCTCCACTGATAGGTGAGATAGGGGCTAGTGGGGTTAACACAGGAGGAACCTTCATTAGTTGTTCTCCCAAACCTGTTTGTGCTGTGAATGTCCATTACAAAAATATCATGTTTATCACATATCTGTGATCTCTAGTGGAGACTAGAGAGTGGTGTTGCCTTTTGGAGAAGGTGTTAAGAGAATATCAGCTCTCTCTATATTCATATACTGAGAGAGAGTGGGAGGGGGTGTTTATGTGTATGGTTCTTCATATGCAGACATGCACATGTGTACAGAGACTTTGGATACTGCTCTTGGATCCTCTGTAGCTGATTTTCTGAACTAAAGCTAAAGGCCTTGATTATCCATTATTTTTTTTTTGCCTGATTGTTTCTTAGGGGTTTTCCCCTTTTTTTTTTTTAATGAGCTAATAGGCCTACAGCAATGCTTCAGGGAGCTGAACATAGAGAAATAAAGGAAAACACCTGGACAATCAAGGCTTTCACCTTTGGGATTTTGTAAATCAGTTCTGTATTAGAGGTTTTAATAGAAATTAGCTTATATCATTACACTCCTGTGTGCAGTGCCTTGTGCTTATTGCTGAATGTCCCAAATTCCATGTGGGAAAACTGAGTCCATGTCTCATTAATGGGCTGTGCCTGCCTGTGTCCATGCAAGTCCCTTCTGCCAGTCTTCAGTTCTGGGTAGCAAGACAAGGGGTGATTTATGGAAAATCCAGTATTGGTACTGCCTTATGGTATCTCTACTATCAGGATTCTTTTCCTGTAGCAGCAGTAATTCCTGCCCTGAAGAAGCTGGGGTGTGCCTTGTTCCCCTGTGAATCATTCATTAGTCAGACACATTGCCATGTATGAACTCCTTGTGGAAACTCTATACTTGTGGAATCTGGATTGCCTATAGTATCCTCCTTTTCATGTGATTTAAATATTTACTTCAAGTGACAGTGGTAGATCTGATCAGTCTGAATAAAGCCTCATATCTGCAAAAGTTAATTTTCAAAGAATCCCATGGTGACTAGATTGTGCATTTGGAGAACTGAAGATTTTTATCAACTTTAATTCAGTTGTGCCTTAGCTTTTTGCCACACCTATCACATTTTAACTAAAGAGTATCTCTCCATGCATTTAGTTATGAAAATCAAGTTTAGTGTTTATAATGTGTTGTGCCATGGTCCCTGGCTGTGCTGTGGGCCTGAGGCTCACAGGGGGAGCAGGGGATCCATCCCTGGAGTTCAGGTGTGCAGTAAAGTCTTGTACCTGAGAGATGTGATGTGTAGGACACTGCACTGGAGACTTGCTGATACAATGCTCTAATAGCCAGAGACCAAAAGCCATGCAGTTTTTTTTCCTCCTTTCTTTTCTTGGAAGCCTAAAAATATGCTACTTTTTTTTTCCTTGAGTCAGTGCACTTCTTGCTGAGTAGGCCATAGTATTTTTATATATGCTGATTTTATGTCTGAACACACTCTTTTTATGTAAAATGCATCTTTCATGAGATTATTTTTCTTTCAGTCTTGCTGGCTGTGTGTGTGCTGGGCAAAACCACCCACAAGCAATGAAGCTGCCAGTTACCTGCAACAGTTCAGCTTTTGCTTTCTTTGAAACACTGAGTTTAATAATCAAACAGTTTTAACCTTTTTAACTGTTAAAAACCACTTCTAATCTAGTTGAAGGTTTAAGCAGCATTCAGGCTCCAAAGTTCTTGTGTAGATTTAGCTTTAAAATCTACATGCCACAGTTCTGGTTTGCAGGGGAAGGTAGAGGGAGTGAGTCAGTATTTGCTGGTGTACATAGTAATTGTGGCACTAAAAGCCTCTCAACACACGATAAATACGGTGAATAGTTTTACCCTGCGTGATGGGTTAAAGAAGCACCAGTTTGTGGAATTCTTGATACTTCTTTTGGGAAGTAGATCTTTAAGAAGAAAATCAAACTTCAATGAGCTAAGTCCAAGTTGTGTGTCCTGAGGTGAGGCACACATAGTGCCTAATGCTGATGTCTTCATGAGGTGTGAAGTTCTTTCTGATATTTAGTTTCTTTTTTCATTATTTGTTACCTCCTGCCTGCTAAGTTTTCTTTATCAAGAAACGTTCCTGTTGATTGGTGTGAAGTCAAGTTTCTGTGCGTGGTTACTCACAACTGTTACAGCGTGCTACACACGAGTTGGGGATTACAGCTTTGAAAATAGATCTCCTGCAAGGCATTTGTGGTGTTTAGATGAGGTCCTGTGCTAACCACTTTTTTATTCTGAGAGAAACCCACCTTTCCTCTGAGGATCTGGTCTCTTGGCCTGAGCACCCCTCTCCTCACCCATCTCAGCACTGCTGGGTGCAATTAGCATCAGCGATAGAAACTGTGGGTGTGCTGGGCCCATGCACAGGCTGCTCACTGCTGTGGGAGAGGCATGGCAGCCAGACCTGCTGCAGCAGCCTCCTCTCCCAGCCTCTGGCTGTGTTACTGCCAGGAATTCATGGTTTGTTGGAGTTACTGCTGCCTTACACCTCCTGACATCTTCAGCCTTACGTCAGAGTGCTGAAAGCTGCAGAGGTGCTACTACAGCCTTCATGCCTTTGCTGATGGTGCTAATTTAGTGCAGCTGCCTGGCTGTGCAGAGAAAATGAGAACTTTGTCACGTCTGTGTTTGTTAGAAACATGTGGGTAAGCTCTAACTCTTGAGCTAGAGCTGTGCATTTTGGTCTGCATGGTTTAGAATTTGCCTATGCTGCTTTGGTGACAACATTTCTAGCAGCTGGTTTTGGTGCCCTGAGTTTTATAGTTATTTTTCATGACTGCTTTGTTAATTTCTTCAGTTTTCTTGCATTGTGATAATGAAGATTATATATATATATATATATGTATATATACACAGCACATTTTGGAGACTGAGTGAAGTTATGTAGCTATTTTCCTCTTGCTTTCATTACTCTTATTAGACACATTTTGACACTTTTCCATTTGTGAAATGCAGTGGCTTTTGTAGGACTTGTCATTATCAGCTGCTTGTGACATGAGGGTGACCAGCCCTGCCTCATGCCCAGCTGACAGTCCATGGGCAGGAGAACTTTCCCCCCCTATAGTTTGGAATTACAAAAACACTTTTACCACTAGCAATAGCTATATGAAAATATTTCCATGGAGGTGCAACTGCTGAGCAGGGAGGAACTGCTCTGACAAAATTATACTCCTAAGCATGAATAGATTGAATTACGTACCTTTTGTTCCTTAGTAAAATATTATTAGAAGTTAGCAGTGATGCTTGATCTGTGGCAGGGAGCGTTGTTTTAAACTTGAAAAAATTCTTAGTTTGCCTTAGTTTTTTTCGTTTATTTTTATAGAAAAGTTGGCATGGTGTCCTTTTGGTATGGGAAGAGGGGTCTGTTCATTAAAAAAAAGGAGATCTTTGTTATTTGTGGTATTAAATATTACAACTGAATCTTTTTTTTACCCTCAACAGGTATACAAAGCTCGGATATGCGGGTAATACTGAACCCCAGTTCATTATCCCTTCATGTAAGTATTTGTTACTTGTGTATCAGTGCTGAAGTTACTCTTGGACTTTCTGTAACATGCCATTACAAAACCTAAGAAAACCCAACATTAAAAGAGGTTGACTGGGCCTCTGAGTGATGACACAGAGTAATAATGTGGCTTTTTTGTTTTGCTACGGATACTCCATTTAGAAAGATACATTCATTTAAAAAGGATACTAATCCTTGAAGCTAATTTTTTGGATATTGAAATAATGTAAAAATCCAGTAGCTTGGCTACATTTACCTTTTTCCTGTTCAGTGGTTTAGCTGGTAAAACGTTGAGTTGATTATAACTGGAAAAAAATTAAAATTTTATTATTTAATATCTCTAGGGTTTAAAATGTTCTACTCGCCTGGAAGTTGTCAGTATTACAGCTATGTTGATTTACTGTGTTTTATAAATACAACAAAAAACTACGTCAGATTTTTCCCCCATGTAGAATAGCTTATTTATTTGCTCCCTGGCTCCTGAACTGTTTCTCCCACTTGAAGAGATACAGTTCTACTGCAGAGAGTGGAGTTCACTCAGCTTCCTTTAGAAATGTTTCACCTTTTGACCTCCTACACCACTCGGCAGTTCCTCATTGTTCTTCTGTGCCAAAGTAATCACGGATTACATCCTGGTGAAAAGGAATAATTAGCACACCCAGTTTTCCTTGCAAATACAACAGGAAGAGAGCTGGAACTAATACTGCTTCAGCACAGTCACTGTAAAATATAGCTTGGAAGGTCAGGCTCTGTGTTAATTTTTCTAGGAAACATACTTCAAAAAGTAATTTTCATGGCAAGATAAGGCTAGTTCTCTTAGATAAAAACAGGAGAATGCATTCAGAGAATCCATTCTGTATCTTCTATTTTGGCTTCTAATGGGTATTTCTTAGATTTATTTGGTTTTCCAAATTTACTTCATTAAGTTGATTTCAGTGTCATATGAAACACTCTTACAGTTTTGCTTTTTTGCACAAAAGCTAGTTTAACATTAGATATTAGAAGTTTCTAAACATTGAAAAAACCCTTACAGTGCTCTTTAAACTTTGTAGCACTTGTTAAAATATAAATGGGCAAGTGGTTATTTAATTTCAGATAGTTTACATACTTTTTCTCCATCTTTAGATTTGGTTATTTAGTTTGAAGATCACTTTCTTGTTCCAAAATAGTAGAAATACCATGATATTTTAAATGCTGGGAATTAAATGACCTGTCAGATCATTAAGCAGAGAAATTTATCCATCAGGGATGCTATTAAAGTAGAAGGAGGGGAAATGAGGTTTTTTTGATGTCCTTTTGATATAGTGTGTTGTATGGAAAAAAGGATGCTCAGTCTAGATGCTCCTGCAGCTGAAATGACCCTTGACTGCAATTCTCTCAATACAAAAGGCATTTTTCTCATTTGTGCTGCAATCTATGCTAGATAATTACAGAAATGGCATGAGTTTGTGTTAATCCTCTGCCTCCAATGAAATAAAACAGGACTTGGTTAATCCATATTAGAGAAACAAAAATAGAGTACAGCAGTATCTAGTTTCAAAGTAAAATGTTACAAAAAAGCACTTTGGTGTCTGTAATTTCCTTAGTATTATTCCCCATAGAAAAATAATTTAGTTTCTCCTTGCACTTCCAGCAGTGGCATTTTATCAGTTTGATTCTCTAAAAATAATGTTTGCTGTTAAACAGGTCTGAGCAGCATTCCTTGTGCCTTGTTCACTTGTAGCTTATCTTATACACTCCTGCTCTTAACAAATTTTTATCTCCTTCTGATGTGTTCTTGATTTTATTCTGAATATGCTTCTGTGAGCATGAGATGATAAATACATACATGAAAAGTGAAGTAAATGAGAATATATTGGGCCAATTTTTTGATGTGGCTTGAGTCCACTGCTTTCTTCCCTGGCTGCTTTTTGGATCTTAGATCATTAATTTTGCTTGATTTTTATTCACTTAAGCAGGTTTTTCCTGCTGTTTGTTAAAATGGGAGTCACCTTCTTCCATTACCCAATAGTTCCCTTGATTTTTCATTATTTCAGTTTATCTGTTATAGCTGATGGCCTTTTCTTTACTTCTAAAAGAAAAAAACTGGCTTGAGTAGTGGTTCAGCACAAAAATTGATTCAATGCAAGGATGTTTGTTTGTTTGTTTTTCCTAAAAGCTCCTAATTCTTGTGCCAAGCAAACCAAAGGCAACTGCTCTGAGTATTGCTGGGGTGCTGTCCATCCTCAGGCACCACAGCTGAGGTTTCAGCAAGATTTATTTTCTTGTTTTTATTTTCAGGATATGATTCTTGATTCAGGTTGTTTGCTCCCAATTTCTGTCTTTCAAATGCAGGGCTGAACAAGCTGGCCTTGAGGGCAGCAAAATATTTGAGACCTCCCATCTTGTTTTAGGCTTGTAACAGGATGAAACCAGTTTGGCTTGAAAGTTGGTATAATCCTTTGCCAAGTGGTGGATTTTGCTTGAAAGTTCTTGAGGATAACACCCATCTGGACAGCAAAATTCACCCAGATGTATCAGCTCTGTAACAATGACCTGAAAATATTTGTCAAGGTTCCTCTCTTGACTTGAAGCAAGCACCTGCCTTGCAACATTTCCTTCCCTGTGACTTTAGCTTCTGCTTCCCATCTACCCCCCTTCTGTTTGGCTTCCTCCAGCCTTCTGCTTCCTCTCTGCTCTCCTGTAAGCAGCTACAGAAGTTGCAGTATGATTCAGTTTTCTTCCTGAAGAGCTCAAAATAATGACTTCTGTTCCATCCTGTTGAGTCTTTCACAACATTCAGCTTCTTGGTTCCTCTGGCTCTGTTGTGTTGCTCTGTGTGGGAAGGGAAGGGAGGAGGATCCATGAACTGGGGGTGCTTTACCCCTTACCAAGCCGCTGATTTCCAGATCCTCTAGCTGTGCTGCCCTGGCTGCTGGCCTTGAGACTGCAGCTGTTTTCATAAATTCTTTTACTCTTAGTTGTGAGCAAAGGTAACTTCTTGCTGAAGGTGAGAATTAGGAAAACACTTCTGCCTTTGAAAGAGCTTTTGGAGCACAAGCTTGGAACAGCTGAGGCTGGTTTAATGCTGCTTGTATATATATGAATTTCCTCATCTGTGAGAGGGATTGTGTTTAAAGGCAGTTAGTAAGATTTGAAAAAATACAGCAGATATTGCTGGGCAGCCCTGGTAGCTGGGGAGTAGTTCTTTTAAAAAGAATAACAACACTAATAATGACACTTAAAATTGTTATTGTTGTTATTGGAGTTTGCAGAAAATCAGCACACTCGTTGAATAAAATGAGATCCATAGGGATATCCTTTTTTTAGTGTTTCTGTGTATATTTTATCTTCCCGATTGCATGTTGAGTATCTAACAATTAAATTTGTATTTAAGTCTGTTACTGTGTTACTTTTTAAGTCCTTACCATGCTTACCCATGACTGGAAGTCAAATTATCTGCATTCTGAGTAGCTTTTCTGAGTTACACTTGAAACAAAGGATGATTATGATTAGAGTGTGTCTGTTTTCTCAGTGTAGGCTTTCTTTTTTGGGTGCAGGATATGTGACCTACCATAATGTTTGTGTTCTCTGTTGAAGGTATTGCTATCAAAGAATCAGCAAAAGTGGTTGATCAAGCACAAAGGAGGGTTTTGAAAGGTGTGGATGATTTAGACTTCTTCATTGGGGACGAAGCAATAGAAAAACCAACTTATGCAACCAAGGTATGAAGAAAAAGTTTAAAAATCGTTTTTCAATACTGTTTAGCAAGCATCACATGTACAGTAAATATAATGTTAAGAATGCTTAACATTTACTTAAATCTTATTTATATATTAACTCTGTTTAAATTGAAAATAAGCATTGATGTTAGTTTTGTTGACCTTGGAGAGCCTGTGGGAATTTGCCAAACACTGTGAATATATATATTACGTATATATATATTTATTAATAAGTGAAAGGAGGCTGAGAAGGGTGTTAAGTGGAAATGCCACTTTTTTCCTTGGCAACTTCTTTCAGCAGCATCAGGGTGGGACACTGGGCTGGGAGAACTTTTGGTTTATCCCAGTGCCACCATTCTGCTCTGCTGAAAAAAATGCAATGTGTTGCCTCTGCTACTCAAGGATGGAATCAGAATTTTGAATAGATGTCAGATGGGAATAGGGGAAGCCTAAATTGAGGTTTCTTGCCTGTGTAGATCATGTACTTTTACTGCTGTTAAAAACAGATCTTTTGTTTGGTTTGGGGGTTTTTTGTTTCTTTTTTTTCTTTTTCTTTCCTGTTATAATTTGCTATTTTTCTCCCACAGTGGCCTATCCGCCATGGTATAGTTGAAGACTGGGACTTGATGGAGAGGTTTATGGAGCAAGTAATCTTTAAGTATTTAAGGGCAGAACCTGAGGACCATTATTTTCTTTTGGTAGGTAAATTTATACCCTGCTTAAGAAATTCCACATGATAAATAACAATGTGCTGATTTATGTAAATTCTCAAATATAAACATGTATATTTTGAAAGCAAAAGTAAATAAATTCCCTGGAGCTTTCTTGACCTGCCTTAAGCCATTCAGGTTCTTTAATTTTCTAAAAATGTCAGTGTGTTTGAACAGCAAATATTTTTGTTCTCTTCTCATCTCCCTCCAAATTATCTGATTCATCACTTTCTCATTTTCCCTCTCCACTGACTTGAATAATCTCAAGTTTATATGTTTGAGACAAAAAAAAAAACTTGTGTCTTGACTTTACATAATTGCAATTATTTTGTTTTTACAGTACTGCCATCTGGATGAAGTATCTAGAGAGTAAATTTTATTTTTATTTTCTGTGAAATTGGAAGGGTTGATTGTCATATTTGGGCTGATTAGATCTCAATTAAGGTCAATGTTATTCTGAAGCATCTGCTATTCCTTAGTATTTTGTTTGGGCCATTGAAATAGGCATTTTGGCTTAGTGTGTTATTTATAGACCAAGTTTAGAATTGGAGGTGTTGGCCATACCTGTTTAAATGCCTTCATCTTCTTGAAGCAATAATTAGGTCCAGTTGCTCAAGGCTGTGTCCAGCCAAACTGTGAATATCTCCAAGGATCAAAATGCCATAACAACCCTGGGCCCCTTGTCAATATTTAACCACCTTTAGGTTACCTTTTTTCCTCCTAATACCTTTAGGATTACCCAAGTTGAGTTTTGTGTCCCTGGCCCCTTGTCCCAACCCCTTTGTGAAGAATCTGACTCCTTCCTCTTTTTACCCTCCTGTTACACAGTTGCTGCAATGGCAGAGTGATATTTTCTTTTCTCAAGTGTTCTGTAGCACTATCCAAAATGCTCCTTCAGAGTAGAGCCTTGAGTTTGTTTGATATTTCAATGAAAGCTGTAGCACAATATTATGGTATGTTTTATGTTGTTCAGCTTCTCTCACTTGAGCACATTCCTACAGCTGAGCATAGCAACTCATGTTACAGTGGCTGCCTTCTGAAGGAAAACAGCTCTTTTCACTGAGAAATCTAAAAAATGCCATTCTTTAAATGTGCTAAACTGCAGCCTTTGACGTATTTTGATAGTCCTTGATTTTTTCAAGTCAAATCAAAAGTTGTAATGGGCTAACCAACCCACAAACGGAGTCTTGGATATAAATTCTTAAGCAGTAACTGATGTAGTATTTATTGCACTTTTGTTTTTCTTTCTTTTAATGCAATTTGCATAAATTCTTAAAAGCACCCTCTGTCCATTACTATTTTTACATGCTATTGTTGTTGAATGACTCATCCTAACAAAACTTAGGAGTTGGTGGTTCTTTTTTTTTTTTAATGTCGAATGTTTGGTTTGAATGTAAGTAAAACTCATGGGTTTGCTTTTTTTTTTTTGTCTCACAGACTGAGCCTCCATTAAATACTCCAGAAAATAGAGAATATACTGCTGAAATCATGTTTGAATCTTTCAACGTTCCAGGGCTATATATTGCTGTTCAGGTAAGGGCAGGGCTGTCGAGAGTCACAGCTGCAATATTTCTGCTTGGGCTGAAACTAATTTCACTGTGAGAAAACTGTGTAAGTGGTGTTTGGGAAACATTTATGTCTTTCTGGTAGGCAGTTCCAGCACTGCATGTTTGTCGTGCTTTGAGTCTCTGGGTGGTTGCTGGATACTGTTCCTCTGTTACCTCTACAGCCTTCTGAGCAGTAGAGTATGATATCTGTTTCATAAGTAAATAAACAAACCACACCACATCATAATAATTCTATTAATCCAAGAACTGAATCCCTTTCAGTATGAAGTAACGAAAAATTGTTTGAGCATGGGTGAAAAAACATCAGGCAAGTGTCAAAAATTACATTTGTGCAGCCTCTTTTTTCTAAGCTGTTTTGTAGACATATAATATTACTTAATCAGTTTCCATGCTGTAAATTACCATGGGGGTGTCAGTCTGTCCTTGAGAGGAGGGGTCTGCAGGCAGATGTTTTACTAATATTTGATTTTGGTGTGGTGTTTTTTTTCCAAGGCTGTCCTTGCCTTAGCTGCATCGTGGACGTCGAGACAAGTAGGAGAGCGAACACTGACTGGCACAGTTATAGACAGTGGGGATGGTGTCACTCATGTCATTCCTGTGGTAAGTGTGCCTCAAACACAGCAGCTTCCATGGAGAACAATTTGTCCTCTGAGTTCTCTGACGTGTACACCTACACACACTGAAGTATAGGCAGCAGTCTTCAAAAACATCAGATAATTCCCAGGGCTGTGGGTGTGAGTTTTGGTTCATTTTGTAGTGCAGAAACTCTTGAGGAACTTCTCTGTAACCCTGAGTTTTGCAGAGCTAATTGTCTTTCAGTGATTTTACCTTAAAAGGTGAATTTCCAAGGCCATGCTAAGTGATGGGTGGAATTGCTTTAGCACATTTCCGATTTGGTTTGCTGGTAAGAGTGAATAGGCTCTTTGCAGTAGTCACTACAGAAAGTTTAACCTTTTATTTTCATTTAGCTCAGTCCATTTATATATAAAGTAGAAATAACAGAAAGTATTAGAGGGCAGATGTAGTATTGTTTATAGTTTTCCTCCATCTGTTCCTAATATTTAGTAGTGCTTCAGCCATACAAGCAAAAGTTCCTGCTTGACTGGAAGAAAACAAGCCCAAGGGTTGGTCAGTGTTGAATGTCTGTTCCAATACATCAAGTGGCTAAAGCAGAAACTTGGATGATTGTGTGATGTTTGAATAAGTAATGAGCACCTAGAGCTGCAGTAATTTACCTTACTGTCAAATTATTACCTATCTTTCCTGGGGGAGTTAAATTCATGTCTATGTACCAGATACATTTGTATTTTTAAAATGAAGCTAGATTACAATTTTTAAGACAAAGATCTGTACAAAGCTTTATTATGCCACAGTAACATCAATTTTTTTAAAAACAGTAGCATTGGTGGTGGTCAAACATACTGTCATGTAGTAATTTCTTATTAATTTTGGTTGTATGTAGTGGCTAAATCTTTGTTCAGACTATTCATCTAAGTTAGTGTATTTTTAATAACATGAAACAATTGACACCTCAGACCTTCTGTAGGTAGACTTGTAAAATTATACTTAGTAGTTCAAAGAGTTTTACTGTTCAAAGTTTTACTGTTCGAAAGAGTTGAACTTTTCCTGATTTGTGGGTTTGGGATTTTCTTAATTGAAATAAGAGTAGGTGTTCTATATAATTTGAAGCATTAACTTCCTTTGCAGAATGTCATTTACTTCTGAAATTTTTAAATGTGTTGAACAAATTGTCAGCAATGTTCTACCACTTCTATTACAAGGTAGATAAAAAGGAATTAACAAATGCTTATCTCTGTAGTGAAGCTAACAAGAGTGGTAGATTTTTTATGACATTACTTTCTGTGTTAATAAGACATTTTAGTATGAATATAAGGTGTGTGTGTATATAGGAAAACTTAAGCATTTTGTGAGTGTGATATCTGGATTCTTCTGTTTGGATTTAGCAGGTCTGGTAGGGTTCAAAGCCAGCCTTGCACAATTGGTTTCTTTGTTTAGACCAGACGTTTTTAATGCATTGATACTGGTCCCCAGGATGAGTGTGAATTGTAGGGGTAGGTTGATGGATGAGGATGAGCCAGTCTGATGTTCTGGGCAATCTCAATTGATGTGCTGAAATGATGCATTTTCTCCCTGCTTTCAGAAAATTAATTTTGGTTCATGTGGATTAGAACGTCTTACATCAGTGGCTGTGACTGCAGGGCCACATCAGTTATTCTAAAATAATATTTCATGAAAAAAAAGGTTCCTTGACCTTTTTGGTAAGAGTAACCTCATTTTGAAGAGAAAATAAAGGCCAAGGAATAGTGAGTATAGTGATTTGTCTGCCTTATGTACTAGTGACCTTTCTGTTCCTTCTAACCTTGTAAGAATTATGAACCAATGCCATGCAAAGTAAAGTAAGGCTATATATACTGTGAAGAATTGGATTTATGGTAATTAAATGAGCCAGTCTGAAAGGGCTTTAGCCTCAGAATCACAGGTAGTGGGTAGGAATTTAGACTCCTTGCCTTTCTCTCTCTGAGCTTTGGTGATAGTTCTTACTGTTACCTTTGTCCCCATTAATTTTGTTTACAGGCTGAAGGATATGTGATTGGCAGCTGTATCAAACACATTCCAATTGCTGGGAGAGATATCACATACTTCATTCAGCAGTTGCTGAGGGAGAGAGAAGTAGGAATTCCTCCTGAACAATCCTTGGAAACAGCTAAAGCAGTGAAGGTAATATGAATGTTGCAGATCTCAAGGTTATTTTATATCACAACTTGGTATCTGGTTTTAAAAGTACAAGAATATCTGAAAGTAACTGTACTTCTGAGTAATGGGGCTCTGATTCGTAATAATGTAAAAATGTCTTAATAATGTAATAACATGAAAGATCTTAAAGTCAAGGTTTCCAGTTGGGTTATGCTTGCTCAGTCTGGCCTGGAATTTCACTCTTCACCTGTTGTCTACCCTTTCCCTTCCCCTCCATTATCATTATTGTTGTTGTTATTATCCTGTTGCTATTATAATTTTACTGTTCTGTAGGAAATACTGTTGGCTGGATGTGTCATACAGAGCTGTAATTGCTCTTATATTCTTTCTGAATATTAATGTGTTCTTTTTGTAATACATATTACATAGAGAACAAAGTTTTTCTGAAAGACGTTCAGCTTAAAGTACACATAAATTGTGTTTCTCTGGCAGTTCTTCAGTGTGTTTCAGAGTTAATTTCTCACAATCATCGAAGGTTAGAGGAAAAGCAGAAGGAAAGTAATTTAGCTCAGCAAGAGCCTTCAGTGCTGCACAGAAATGATCTGTAGTAGCAGAGCCATTATCTACCTGTGTACAGTAAATGTCAGTTCAGCTGTTTTGAGGCCAATTCTTTATCTGCCAATTTAATACTTACTCTTAAAAGTTAGAATTGCTACATTGTTTGAAATTTCGTACCAGTTTTCTGTACTTTAGGTAGTTCTAACTGTATCTATTCAATTTTCAGGAGCGCTTTAGTTACGTTTGCCCTGACTTAGTAAAAGAATTTAACAAGTATGACACAGATGGTACAAAGTGGATTAAACAATATACTGGAATTAATGCTATCTCAAAGAAAGAATTTACCATTGATGTTGGTTACGAGAGATTCCTGGGGCCAGAGATTTTCTTCCATCCTGAGGTAAGTTGATTTGATTTGTCTGTACTTTCTGTTTTAAAAGCATTTTAGATGATAGCGTGGAAATTCTATTTGCAAAATTGTAAAGTGGTAATCCTGAATTCTATTTCTTCTATTTATAAATAGATACCAGCTGTTGTTGCAAGTCAGCATGGTTTCATTCTTGATTGCTACCAGTCTTTATACAAATCCAGGTTGATACACAAAGCATATAAATGGCAGAAAAAATATTAGACAATGTTTCCATTATTTTTGTATGTTTACATGACATCTCTAGTATAATAGAATGGTTCTTTCCTTTTTTTCCACTTCACCTTTTTTCCTTTGCAATACATGGTCTTCCACAGTGATTTGACTTGATTTTATTCCTGATTGCAGTTTGCTAATCCTGACTTTACACAACCAATCTCAGAAGTAGTAGATGAAGTTATTCAGAATTGTCCCATTGATGTTAGACGTCCTCTATATAAGGTCAGTGGCTATAATGTCTTTTTTTAATATACAGATTTTAGAAGAATTGTGATTTTTATCAAGGTACATATTTGAAACTCTTAAAAACCAAAATCAAATATGCAAAATTAACCATTTTTGTAGCAATGAATCTAATATGCAGAAGGCTTTGTTTTTCACTTAGACATTTTCAGAATGTGTTTTTTCATTAAGGAAACAAAAAACCTGAGCAAAAGTGGTGAGATGTAATAAGATATAAATGGATTTTAAAGCACGGACAATTGTAATGTGGCAAACTCTTGGTGAGTTCATGTTGTGTCCTGCTTATATGTTAGATAATTTACAGTAAAAGCATACCTGCTAACTGTAGCTTTAAAAACTGTATTTAGATATTTAGAATTTAGGAACTGGGTAAAGGTAGAGACTTACATTTTCAGACATGGTTAACAAATTTTTTTATTCAAAACAGAATATTGTCCTCTCTGGAGGCTCAACCATGTTCAGGGACTTCGGTCGCCGTTTACAGCGAGACTTGAAAAGGACTGTTGATGCCAGGCTGAAACTTAGTGAAGAACTTAGTGGTGGCAGACTGAAGGTTGGTTCCTGCAGTTCACACACTTAACAAGCATCTGTCACCTGGAAAATGTGCAAATAACATCTTGCAATGATCGTGGTCTTTGTTGAAATGTCTTTTATCTTATTTGAAGTTTTTACAGAGGCTTTTCAGAGATTAATCCATTACACTGATCACATACCAGCAGTTGGCCACTCCAGCTGTCTTTGTGCTTGGTGTTTATTGATCAGTTACAATTCATTGTGCTCAGTCTTTTTGAGCTTGAAGATAAGAGAAGAATCAAGTTCATTGTTGAGCCACCAGGAGAGTAAGGAGCACGTGTCCTGTGATCTCTCTGTAATCTCTTTGATTAGAGAGGGGAAGGCTTTGGGAGTCCTGATAGTGCCTCAGTATATGTGGGGAGGTGACTGATTTTGAGGTTCAGCTGGATAAGACACTAAAGACCCTCCTACCTTGCTCTGGCTTCAGGAAAACCCTACATAGCTTACCCTGCCTTGAGCAGGAGGCCAGACCAGAGATATGATATGGTTCCTTCCCACCTCAATTATCTTATAAGTGACTTCATGTTTTTACTAAACTGCATATCCTTCATTTATGCTCTTTCCACTTCAGACCTCTGACCTAACTGTTGCATCTTTCTGTTGTCTCTGCATAAATAAACGGCCAGCAGAGAAAAAAAGTGGCTTTTTTCCTTGTGAAGCAAAATTGAAGTGATTTTCCTCACTCATTTTTTAGTAGCAATCTGGCTAGGTGAGCTCAAACAGTCCTTTAAAACCCCAGCAGAGCTTTATAATATGTCAAGTAGAAGCTCTGAAATTTCAGTCATACACAGTTCTCTGGCCCAAGAAACATCATTTAGTCTCTGTTTTCTTTACCAGACTTGTACCACTTAGTAAGGAAGAAGAATCTGAGTAAGGAAATTGGATGTGATCCTTCTTCTTTTTAAGTGCCAGGCATGGCAAAGAATCACTGGCTAGAGTTTTGCAAATGTGTTACAGAACGTTTTTAGATACTGTTTCAAATTCCAGCAGGTTGGGCTGGAACAAATAAATTCTGAATCTGTTACATACACTGGCAGTTTTGACTGGCACCAGCCAGTCAAAATGGGTTGTGTGCCTATGGAGGGAAAGGGAATGGCTGATTGGAATGAGTGCTGTAGTTCAGAAAAGCATGACTGACTGTATTGATCCTGAATAAACTTTCAATCTGCAACTGATGCTTTGTTAGAATAATCACAATGAAACTTAAAAATTAGCCTCCTAAAGTGTGGTTTTTTTAAAGTTTGGGTACTACAGATTAGTGATTATAAATAGTCCATCAAGAAATTAATCAGAACATAGTGTGAAAGAAGTGGGTGTGAATGGAAGTGTCTGTCTGATAAAGCAGGTAACTTGATCTATAAACGGGAGCTGTTTCTTACTCTTCATCCTACAAGGGAAAGGGATGCCATAAATGTAAATTTAGATGCACAGCATTTATGAAAATACTAATTTGTGAAAAGTAAGCTTGGTATATGCAATCCTTTAAAACTAGATCTGTTTTTTACCAGCAGAAGTGACTTGTGTTGCTTTTCTCCCCTCTTTTCTGCAGCCGAAGCCCATTGATGTCCAAGTCATTACACACCATATGCAGAGATATGCAGTCTGGTTTGGAGGATCAATGCTGGCTTCCACAGTGAGTTTAGCTGTAAAGCTGAGCATGTTTGAGCCACTCTGACTCTGCTTTTGGAGCTCTCATCTCCCCTTCATTGTATATTAAATGTGGTAGGGGAATTTCTGGTAGACCCTAGTTGGTAAATATACCTTCCCTGTTTTTGCATTAGACTTTAAAGGCTTGGAAGAGCAAATGAAAACTGAATTAAAGCTTTGTGTGAGTTGTTAAATAGTGCATTTTTAGATTTGTGGCAGAATATATTCTTTGCATTGGTGTTTAGCCACACGTGATATAAGTTAACTATAGGATTTCTGTGCTATCTTTGTGTTTTCCCACTAGCTACATGAAAGTTAATATTGGTAAAATAAGGTGTTTATACCACACACTAATGTGTTTTTTTTTTTCCTTCCCTTTACAGCCTGAATTCTACCAAGTATGCCATACCAAAAAAGATTATGAAGAGATTGGCCCTAGCATCTGTCGTCACAACCCTGTGTTTGGAGTCATGTCTTAAAGCTGACCCTGCAGGGGTCAGGGATGGGGAAGTGGGGAGGAGGAAGAGTCTTTCTGATTACTTGTTTGTCTGATGGCTGGTATTAAGATAACAAACATGACTTGACAATAAGAAAAAGACCAAACACAATTAAGCAGGATAATTTTAATAAGTGTCTCAACATGCGGATGTAGTGGAAAGCCAAAATGATCACTTTTTTTTCTTTAGATTGATTATTTGAACCTGTGCATAACAAAACAAAAAAAAAAGTGGATTTTAGTTCTTTCTGTGCCCTGATATTTTGTATATTAATGAATATCCAAGATTTGATGGGATTTGATGGTGTGTAGATAGTCAGCTCTCTAATGCTTCCATTGTACCCCTTCATGGGTGCAATACAGGAGCTTGTTTATATTTCATACTTTTTTATACTTTGAGGAAAAAATATGAATAAAAGAAACTGTAATATTTGAGGAAAAAAAAATTACCAGTGACCAACTTGAAAGTAAATTTTAAAAAAAGAAAAAAAAGTCATGACTCATGCAACTAGCTCTTGCAAATCATGACCAGTCTAAATCCTGGGTTCCATACAATGCGAGTGCTTTTGGAACTAAGAAGCTACTATCTTGGATTAACCAATGCCTGCTAGTGCTTTCTGATTACTTGGTGCATTTTCATACTATCTCTTGCTTAAAAAAAAAAAAAGTAAAGACAAGACTGTTGGACCAGTATTGCAGTTCTGTAGTGTCATTTCTAATTAAACCAAATAATCAGGTTATCAAAATTTGGTGTATTTAAAGCCTAACACCATTCAAATAAAGGCACAAAATTTCTTTTTATGTTGGTGTCAGACTTGTTAATCTCATGACATGGGAAGTTCTGAGCATGGGTCCCTACATATCCGCTGTGGCTTTTGAGGAGTGAGGTTGGTCTGTGAGGTAGAGATGTAATGTGCTTTGTGTAACTCAAGTGTGAGCATTTTAGAACTGCAGTTTGTGTGTTCAGCTAGCTAGCACTTACCTAGAGAAGCCTGACAGCTCCTCCACTGTTGGCTTTGTTCATCTACTTTGTTCTGTAACTTTTTTCCCCCCACTTTGTTGCAGGTGGTGCTATTCAGGAGTCAGCACTGCGTTTTCAATCTCTGTGGTTTTTCTGCAAGAAAATACCATGTAGATAAAAATAAAGTGAAAACAATCTCTTTCTCATTCTTTCTAGGAAGAACACTTTTTCTAGTGACTGGAATTACTTACAATTTCTGTTGATATTTGATGAGAAAAAACTTCTTTAGGCACTTCTGAGCCCACAGATGGAGTTGAGGCTGTTTGCATGGAAGACCACAAGAGGGAGATATCCCGGTTTCTTCTGAGTTGCAAAGATGCCTCACTTTTTTATCAGAGAAGCTTATCAATTGCCACAGTTTCAGAACTTGGTAAATCTGACTCCAAAACAAGGATGAATGTGGGAAAGTGTTTTTACAGCAAGCATTGTAAAAAATTTACATGCTGGAATCAAACAGAACATGATGCAAATAACAAATTTTTGAACAATTTTATTACAAAACTTTATTAGTAACATCTCCCTGACAGTGATACAGTATTTTAGTTTTTTATAACTCAGTTTGAGTCATAACTGTAGGCTGATTCATGTGCTAAGGAAGACCAACAGGCAAATATGTATAAAATGAAGTTAATTTGAGTTGTGCCTTTTCCAGCTGTTCTGCCACTGTGGCATACTCTAGTGACAGGGTATTTTAATACACTGCAGGAGTGTGAAGATCAGGTAAGGATCTTTTTCCTCTCTAGAAAAAAAAGTCTTAAAAATTCACTTGAAAAACTTAAATTCCTGACACCCAGACACATAACAGTGAACAAGTGCAAAGAGAAGGAGTGAATTCCTCTCCTGTCACACGCATCTGTAGGGAGATCTTGAGTGTTACACAGATCCTGTGTTCATCTTCCTGAGGCCCCAGGGAAGCTGCTCTAAGCTTCTGTTTGTCATTTGTGTAGAAGAGAACAGAAAGCAGCCATATCCTTATACAACCATTGATTTTTTTTTTTTTGAGCTGTGATCTAAAACTATGTTAATTTTTTCATAGAATGAAGTAAGTAGGAGTTTTTTGCAACTTTTCTATTTTTTTTATGCTGTAGATTTACTTTTGGAGAAGTTACAAAGCCACAGCTGATTTTGGGTGTGTTAAAAGAGCTAAAAAAAAGTATGAGCAGCTCCTATTAATGACCTGGACTGCATGGAGAGTCATCAATACTTAAACACACCAGACAGAATGGTAAATTCAGTCTTGTATAATGGGAATAATTGGAAATGGGTCACATCAGTGTTGTGCACCTGTAACACCAGATCCAAATCAGATCTGCTGCTGGTGAGTGGTGAAGGGGCTGAGCAGCCTCTGGGTAGCTCATCCCAGGATTTGTGTCAAGCACACGCTGTACAGTGTGAAACACAGGCGTAGTTCAGGAAAACACTGCAGTCTTCAAAAGTGCATCTCCTGTTGCAGATCTTTGTGGGGTTGGGCTTAAAGCACCCAAAAGGTTCATTGCAAAGGCAAGTTAAAAAAAACCCCCACATAGAATGCAATTGTATTTTTTTCTCCAAAAGCTTGTTACTGGGGAGGTTACATGAAGACAATTTTAAACCCATGTGGGAGGCTTTAATGGGACTGATGTCATGGTGCAGCTTTGTGTCCTGTGTGTGAGACTGGCTGACAGATGCTGAAGGGGAGAGGACTCCAGGAAGGCTGCACCTTCTTCAAGAAAGAGCTAGACACAGCAGCAGGCTCTCCCCATCTGCTGAAAGCTGAGGTGGTAATTTCCAACTTGCTGATTTTATAATTCTCTAAAGGAGATGTCAGTTGTACTGTCCTGCAGCCTGCAGGATGGTCTGGAGCAGTGCTGGTTGTGCACAGAAAATAGCAGAGAGCTCTAAACAGCTGCAGTCTGGCCTGCCCAAACTTGGCTGACTTTACCCTTCTCCAGGCATTTCATTTTATTCCAGTAGATGAGGTAGGACACCAGGTTTAATTGGCTTAAAAGCTGGTAGTTTCATGCAGCTGAACTTGGAATAAATCAAAGGTCACTGCCAAGTCAGTTTAGGCTCATCTCTTCATTTTGTGATCATGTTTGTATGAAATGTTAGGTATTGTTGGGATGGATGAGTTACTACTTGAGAAGCTGCCTGGAGGTGACTGCTGGGCTGGCTGAGCTCCTCCTGCCAGCTGTGGGCTAGTTCTGTGCAGCCCCCCTGCCTGATGACTGCTGTTCTCTGTATAGGCCAAAACTCCTGTGGCAGTGAAATGAAGAGAAATACATTGTTAGCATCACTTAGTTTGTGTTTAGTTTTTTTCTTTATTCCCCCACAGAAGCAAAGTGCTGGAATAACTAGCTCCAAGTGCCAGTCCCCTGTTCCAGTACAGGCCTGTGAGTTTTCTGTTTTAGACAGGACAGAGATCCCAGCTCCCATGTGGATGCTGCAGATGTCTCTTTCAACATTTCTATCAGAAACTGGGTTGCCAAAGGGAAGGCAGAGCTTGGCCTGTGTTGACTGCAGGTGTCCCTCACCTCCATGAGGAGCAAAGCCCCTGTGCTTTTGGGCAGTAGCACACACAGTGGCTGTAGGTTTTCCCCCCACAACGTTGCAGTACAAATATATATTTTAGTATAAATGGATTTACTGCTGGAGGGAGGCCCAGAGAGCACAGCTGCAATTAGTTTATAGGAGCTGAAGATGTAGTGCTTGGTGCAGAACATGTAACACTAATCTGGCTGAGAAAACAGCTTGGGTTTTTTTTCTTCTCATAAAATAAAAGGTCAAGAAAGATGTTTTGTTTGAAAGACGGACCAGCACCGAAGAAGCCATTTCTACTTCATGAAAGCCCAGAAGGTGACCTACATGAGCACCCAGCACTAATCTCTTTTAGCATCTTGGAGTTGTTCCGATTTTTTTTTTTAATAAATGAACATTAACAAGAGCAGGGTTTAAATACATCTCTCCTTCCTAGCTAAATGCCCTGGTTGTATGGAAAATTTTCCCCCTGGTCTTGTTTGGGTCTCCCCATCCCTGACTTGTTGCAGAGCCCAAGGCTCGGTCTGCTCCCCACAGCGTGGCAAGGGGTGTGTCAGCAGTGACTGCTCTGAGATGAAACCCCCAAAACCTCCATTCGGCAAGGTGCTGTTTACCTGTGGGTTGGTTTTAGTGCTTTCTCCAATTTTCAAACTGATTTAGCCAGACCCTGTTAGTGGTGAAAAATACCAAAAGTTGTGCCCAAAACAATAATAAATAACAAATATGAAGCAACTGGTAAATCTCCCAAGGAAATCAGGAACGTGCATGAATCTGTTGTAATGCAGAGTTGCAGCTGAAGCACTGAGGGGAGGAGGAATTTGCCTTATTGCAGCACGTTTTGTGTTTTAGTTGTGTGAGGCTTTGCCCGGCAGGAGTGTGCAGGCTCGGTGCAGTCAGGGTTTCACACTTCACCACAGGATGGCACCTTTCTACAAGAAATTCTGCGTGGCTGCACCCTGGAAAACCCTTTAGCACAATCTGCCTGGAAAAAAAAAAGCAGCTAAGTGAAAACAGCTGATGGCAAACCTTCCTGGAAAGGCTGGTGCCTTGTAGTCACGTCAAGGGGAGGAAGATTAGAGTCATGTCTTCCTATCTGGAGCCGAGGAATCCGTGTCTCCCTGCAGGTGCTCCAGCCAGAAGTGGTGTGAGCTCACCTGTGGACGCTGGGCAGGACTGAGCCCCTCGGCACAGGGAATGCGGGAGGTGCCCTGAGAGGGAATCGATGTCACATGCAGGATGTGACACCACTCCAGGAGATAACTGCGAGGAGGGTTCTGCACTCTCATTGCAATTCAGTTCTGAATTATCTCAACCTTTCTCTGCACCTGGTTGTAGGGAGGGCACAGGAGATGGCACCCATCCCATAAGCAGAGATAAATCCAGGGAGAGCTCTGCTTATCGTGGTCCTGAGAGAGATTGGTTGTAATGAGGTGCCTTCAGTGGGCTGTGCTTGTCCCCCAGAGGGTGTAGGTAATGATAATCTCACCCTGCTGTGGTGATGCTGCACATGTGTCTCAGCACTGTTCTCAGTATGGCTCACCAGGCATTTCTGAGCAAATCGTGCTGTTACCTGAGGGCTGATTTATGGAAGAGGAAAGTTTTCACGTTGTTTTGGGGAGCTGAGCCATAACCAGGATGCTCCTGGTGTAATCACAGTGCTCAGCCCAAGCAGACACCCTGGAAGTCGTCCTGGGCTAGAGCTGGGCAGCAGCTGTGTGTGCCTCTTGTACTTTACAGAGCTATGAGTATTTATAGAAGAAGAACTCTAATTATTGCTAATGCACTTTGATTTCATGAAGTCATGACCTGGCAACCTTCTGCTCCTCTTTCACCTCCATTAACTCATCTGACCTACAAAATGTCTAATGTGGTTTATCCAAATGTTCAAGCTGACAGCAAGCTCAGAAAGGGTAGATACACCTTTCCTCAGCTGTGAAACACCCTGAGAGGGGGATGATTTTGTTCTGTTTGGGCAGCCACCTCTAACTCATGGTTCTTCCACTCTCTTACTCCTGCTTGCCCTGCTGCACCTGGAAGCTGCTAAAACCTGTCCAAGTCAGACAGACAGACCTGTCTGCAAGGTAAAGGTGAGACATGCATCAGGGTTGATGCATCAGGGGTTGAGCCAGAGGGGCTGAGCTCAGGTTCTGGAGCAGGGGAATGGGAGGTGCATCCCACAGCACAGCCCAGGTGTTTTCCCAGGTGATCTTGGGGTTCCTGGGGTTGTTCTGGTGACTCAGTCTCTTGGTACTTCATCCACATCCTGCATGGGTGTGGCAAAAGCCTCTGGGCCTCTATGCTGGGAAACTGTGTGGTGATGGCAGCTCTCTGCAGGCACAAATAGTGCCCATTGAGCACCTCTGGTCCCTTGCTTCCCCTCCTCCTCCTGTTGTACTCAGGGAAAGAGTTTCTCATGTATTGTCTGTGCCCTACAGAGCTAAATATATCAAAACTAAGGATCAAAGGGATGACAGGAGGCAATGCTTTATGACCTGTGGTGTTGAGGTCACATTTTGTAGCACTCTGCAACTGCTGTCCTCTGTGCAGTTACCTTTCTTATTCCATTATGTCCATAATTCCCCTAATGAATGAGGGGGATGTTTGCTGTTGCAATGGCACCAGGGCTGAGCACCAGGCTGAGAAACCAGAGGTGGCATGGGGTACTAGGGGCCTCTGTGCCATTGGTGGTGGTGTCCAGACCGTGGTCATGGTTCAGGTGTGCTGCCTGAACCCAGCCTTCCCCTTCATGCCTGCTCCCCCCTGCTCCCCCAGCTGGAAAACCTACTGGATAGCAGCAGTTAGATGCTTTCTCCAGGTAATGGCTGTCAGGGCTCAAGTTCTGTGACCCACTCCAACCCCAATGACAATTGCAGGAGCTGCTTTTCCAGCCTCCAAAAGACAGGGAAACCAAATGGCACATTTTTTCCAATCCCCTAACAGTTTGACCATGTTATAAAAGGATGTGTTGGAGGGACAGATAAAATACAGCTGGAGCTTGTGTAGAGAGACAGGGTGGTGTGCAGGGAGGTGGGGTTTGAACTGACAGACCTGCAGCTGGGGTCTCTGTGGTTTTCCTTTTGCAGCCTGGAGCCCTGATTTTCACTTGGAAGGTTAATTATCCTTCAGATGAGAAATGTGTTTGACTCCAGCAGTCAAAGGAAGGTTGAGAACCTGGACAGAGGGATTGCACAGGGCTGAATCCTGCAGATCATTGCAGATGGGCATCCAGAGCTGGACTGGGAAGAAGGAGCAGCTTTCTTTGCCTGCTCCTTAGCCCACCCAAGAATCTTCCCTGCCACCTTTTGTGACCACACCATGCCTTCTGCTGGGTACACGGGCTGTTGGTCCTTAGAAATGGAATTTTGGTTAAATACATAGCTGTGTAGCAATTTATTAATTTTCACAGAGTTCTTGCTCCTCTGAAACTCAAGCAAGTCGGAGTAGCTTAAACAAAAAAATCTGAGGGGAAATTCACTGGCATAATAAAATTGCTTTTAAAAGTTTCATTCAAAACACACTGGAAATGTGAAATTTTGTTGGCAGAAAACATTTGCGCCTGTCTGATCCTATCTGCAGGGTTTTCCATTTTCTGGTGGGCAGTGCTGGCAGCTGATCCTGGTGGAGGAGGAGGTGCTGATGCTGCAGGACTGTGGGATGTAGGGCTGCTGCGAATCCCCTGAGTCTCCTCAGATGTGTGACCTCTGCCACCTGCTGCTGCAGCCAAAGCCAGAAAGTGATGAAAGTCCCTTTGCTGTTTTGTTTGCTATCTTTCCCAAAGGAAAAAATATTTTCCTCTTCATGACTATTAATGGCAAGGCAGGATTTATATTTTCTCTCTGCCTTTAAGCCCTGATTCACATCAAATACCATTTGGGGTTTTTTTTCCATTGTTCAGCATAGGAATAACTTCACATACTTCATTTCAGGTGTGTTTGAGCAGCAGAGGAGAAGAGAGGGGGACTGGAAATTCCATAAAGCAGGACAAATGTCCAGACATAAAGAGGAAGATAATGATGGTACGGGGGCTCCTCTCACTGTCTGGGGTGGTAAATCAGGAAAGGCACTTTTCCAGTACATGAGAAACAATCAATACCTGGTGAAGAAGCAGAAGGAAGGAGCTGCAGGGCTGGGATTCAAACCACATGCCTGGAGATTTTGGACAGCACTGTGGCACCACCAGCCCAGCCTGGTGACCTCCATCACCTTCCACCCCTCACCCAGGCTTTGGGGGCAAGATCTGGACTCATTTTCCTGAAGCTTTTCTGCTGCAATGAAGTTATAACTGGATAAATACCACTTCAGCAGGGGGATGGTGCTCAGCTTCACATGGGGAGTAAAAAAGGACCAGGAGAATATAAAGCAAGAGGCAACTGCAAAGATATAGAAAAACTTAATTCAGTTTTTATAGTATTTGTATTTTCCTTAACAGCCTTGACTTGCCACTGACACAGTGCACTGGCCTAAGTGAGCACGTAAAATGTGCACATTACCTTGGTAAACACAACTGCCTTTTCAATATTGTCTTTATATTGATGTGCACAGGCAGTATTGAAAAGGTGTTTTACTCATTCACAGCTGGATCACACATTGTGAAGCTACCATATATATTAGACTTCAGATATAAGTGGCTCAGAAAAGTCCAAATCTGCCCTATAAAATTAAAAAATTAAGATGTGATGGGAAAAATCATTTAACAGCCAGGTCTTTACTTGCTGCATAGTGGTTTTTTAATAGAGTTTTCCTCTGCCATGATTTTTAGGTATTACATGGGAATAATGTGATAATTAAAATCTGGTGTGTTTTTTGTGTAAGTTACACAACAGAGGGATGGGTCACTTATGGCACTGAGGTGTCTCAGCTCTTTATACTTGAGTGAGGATGGTACCCCTGCAGTGTGGGGCCCTTTGCCCTGGGGGTTGCTCCCTGAATGCTCCACATGTAGTTTTGGATTAACAGCTCCACAGTAAAAGGGTGAAGGCAATCAGGAAAAAAGGAGGGGAAAAATTGACAGGCTCTTGTTCTTAGTGGCTGTAATATAATAACAGTAAATAGAAATTTAAATTAGGTTGTTCAACAATTGGTCAAGGAGGCACATAAGTGATCTAATTTTTACATTCTATGCTTATAAAATATCTGTTGATGCATTTTCTCTCTCCTGTTTTCTTGCAGGAGCATTGATCATTTTATTGTTAAATCTGATGTTGGGTACAAATGTTAATACTGCTGCTAGAGCCCTTGGTCTGTGTGAAGCTGTGTTTTGGGGAAGACCACAAAACCTCCTGTGTGTGATTTACTGGAGCAGCAAAACTTGCTCATCCCTTCCTTGGCTCACCTGAGCTGAAAATACAATCTCCTCTTAAAACAACCCTGCACGCAGCTGGGTGTAATTCAGCCCACAGCTTCTGCTGCCTTAATTCACCAAGATCAATTTACTGAGGGAAGCCTCCAGCTAAGTGATGCCAGGTGGTGGCTCTGGCTTCCTGAGGGGGTGGGTGACAAATACAAGTGGCCTGAAACAAATCAAGGGATAATGGTGTGGCACAGAATGGTGCCGGGTCCTCCTGTCTGCAGGTATCTAATACAGCTAATAAGCAGCTCACATTACTGCCTGATTTGGCAGGAATTATTACCTGCTGAATGGCTTAATAGATTTCCAGTCCCTCTGTGTGTAATTTTCACTTGTCCCCAAAGGAAAGCTATATAATGTTTGCCATAGTTGTTTGTGGGATTGGGATGCACCACAGGTGTACTTTGAACTTCATAAACTGCTCTGTATTACATCCCATTATGCTTCTTGTGGGGCTGTAATTACTGGGAACTCTTCTGGGGCAGTGACTGCTGCTTGGGATGTGATTTTCCAAAGAAGGACCTTACCTTTGTACCACCTTACCTTACCTGTCCACCCTTTATCACTGCAGTGTTTGCCTTCATTATCTGTAATGCACAGACATTGGTAAATCTGCCCAAGTAACTCTTGGACAGCGTAGAATATGTTGAAGTGGTTGCATTCAAAGGTGGTTTTTTATGAGGGCTGTGCTTTTAAATAAAGCAAGATCTCGAAAAACAATTTTGAGTAGTGGACCTTTTTCAACAGCTTTTAAAATAAGTGTATTTAAATTAGCAACATGGTCACAGGTTTAATAATTTAGGTCACATACCTTATAGGAAACTAATTCACTATTTCAAATTCCAGTTCAAGAGGAAGAAATAGAATCCAGTAATGCTTAGAAATAATAAATTAGATTCTGACATGATGCCCTATACCCATGTCCCTGTGTTAGGGGAGGAATGGTGTGATGTGCGTGTGAAATGAAGAGAAGGACCCAGGCATTGAACACAGAGGGGTCCTGCTCACCTTCATTAGCCAAGATGATTGCAGCAGCCAAATATTTGATTAAAAGATATATAAAAATACCCATTAAATAAAATAAGCCTGCATGGGTCTTTGGCTGGTGTGGCTGAAAATGCCACAACTCTGGAATTGCAGCGTGCAAAGCGAGGGAAGACTCTCTGAAGTGCCCACCTAAGGGACCTGTGAAAATTAATGGCACAGCAGAAATGCTCTGTAAAGGTCAGCCAGGACTGTGTGTGGAGCCTGGGAGCTCAAAGCACTTGTTTAGCACAGGGCTGCCTGGTGCAATTGTTTCTCAGCTGTTTAATTACAGCATCACTTCGTGCATCCCATGGTTCTTCTGTCAAGGGGAGTGGGGGAACTCCCCACCCAACAAAACAGAACAAAACAGAACAAAACAAACCTGTTGCCTGCACCATTTAGCAAAGACACTTTTAGGGAGGACAAAGAATTTGGTTCATGATGGGCTGCAGCCCATCGAGGCTGATAATGGCACAAGAGTTTTGCATGTTACATCCAAATGCCCTGGCCAGGTGGCAATCCCTGTGATCCCAGGCTGCTCCAGGGTACCACCAGGTGCGGCCAAAAATACACCTGTAAAAAAGGGGTACTGCTTGCAATCTGGGGATGTTGCTTGTGAAATGTCTTCTCAAAAATATACCATAAATAGATTTTATCCTCAGTAATACTGCCTTGAACAAGCAAGAAAATATTTTGATGCTCTCTGGGCAGAAGTGAGGAAAATCAGAGCTGTAAAGAGTGTTTTAAAGCTCCATTTTTGTTATGACTGCAAGTATCATTGCTAGAGCTAGCTTTAAATAATGCCCATGTCCAAGGGTTTTTCAAGTAGGAAATGTAACAAAAATCCCATCAGCCATTTAATAGTGAGAACAGTCACTATTTCATGGGAAGAAAAGTGTGTTTTCTTGAAAAGCCTAAAAAGATGTCATTCTTGTAATAGTTTGTCATGCTGAAGCCTCACCCAAACTGCAGAAAAGGGCAATCAGGAATGTTTCTATTTTATCTTCAGATAAGTGGGAAACTGCAGGAGCAGCATTGGCTTGATAGGGTGGGAGGTTTTCTCTGGGGCAGCCCAGAGGAGGTGACTGGGCCAGGACCATGGCTGTGTCTGGCTACCTGTGTCTGGGGGAAGTTGTCTCATGCTGCTCCAGACTGGGTGCAGGATGTTCACATCCTCCCTCTGGGAAGATCTGTGACTTCACAGGCAACTTGACCTGGCTGCCAGGGAGGGTTTCCTGCTCTTCCAGCAGCCTGCTTTACATGCCCTCCACACACACAGCTATATTGAAACCTGCTCTCATTTCTTTGGATGTTGCCATTTTGCAAAATCCTCAAGTGTGTAGGTGTCATGTCTCCTTCTTCCTGATCCTCAACAGTCCTTGCTGTCCTCCTCACCAATCCTGCCAGGGTATCCAGTGCACTGCCTGCCCCTGTTCCCTGTGGAGCAGCAGAACCTGTGGCTATTCCAGGGAACAGCCCTGAGCCATGGTCACATTTTGATGATATTTACCAGTTCCTGCTCACCTTACACTCACTTACTTATTGTCTGTTCTTGGGCTACTTCTACAAGGCTTCATTCTCTTTCTTGATAAAAATTCCACATTTTGGATTGTATTTCCTGTATATACAAGGTGGTCTTTTTTTCCCCTCTCATTTAGACAATATCTGTCCAACTTCATTATCCTCTCTGGACTTCCCAGCCTCTGAATTAGTCTGTTCTACAAATGTCAGGGATCTGCCACTAATGGCCCCATGACACATGGTGAGGGAATTTATTAAAAATGCTGGTTCTAAGTGGTCCCCTTGGTGCCCCAGTGCCACTTCAGCCATGGAGCTGCTGTGAGTGTGCTGCCTCAGGGCTCTGTCCCCACAGCTGCTGTGAGTCAGAAATTTGTGATGCCAAGTTTTATTTGCATCTTGTTGTGGTTTAACCCCAGGTGACAACTCAGCCCCACCCAGCTGCTCACTCGCTCCCACACAATGGGATGAGGGAGGGAATTGGAAGAGTGGAAGTGAGAAAAGTGGTGGGCTGAGATAAAGACAGCTCAATAGGTGAAACAAAAGCTGTTCTCTCAAGAAAATCAAACCAGGGAATTCATTCCCCTCTTCCCGTGGGCAGGAGGGTGTTCAGCCATCTCCAGGAGAGCCAGGCTGTGTCACACACAGAGGTGGCTTCAGAAGGCAAACACCACTGCTGCAAATATCCTCCCCTTCCTCCTCCTTCCCCCAGCTCTGTGTGCTGAGCATGATGCCCTGTGGTCTGGGGTATCCCTTGGCTCAGCTGGACTGTCCCTGTCCCTCCCAACTCCCTGTGTACCCCCAGCCTCCTCACTGGTGGGGCAGGATGAGGAGCAGAAAAGGCCTTGGCCTTCTAAAGATGCTTTTGTTTATCCCAGGTGAAAACAAGAGGAAATCATGAAGCCACATTAATTACCTCAGAGGAAAATGCCTAGTCTCTCCTGCCTGAGGGGAAGGATGTGGAGATGATAGTGTTAGGACAAGGCTGAGAGATGGGATATCTGAGACTCATGGGGAATGGACTGCCCATCTCCCTGCCTACTAATTGACTGCATTTCTTGTGCAGTTGAGCTAGAGGAAAAATCTTGAGTCTAAATAAAAATAATAAAAAATAATAATTCAACAAGGAATACAAATCATGTGAATGTGAGTAAAATGTAAGGCCTTTTTGCTAGATAGACTGCAGAGCCCCAGTATATCCTGGAGAATTTCATAAATCTAATGAACCTTTCCCACCTTCAGGGACAGGGCTTAAGCTGCTGGGCTTCCTATCCATCTTGGGATCAATAGTGCAGTTAAGTCAAAATCACCTGCAAATAAAGAGCACAAGGTTGGGAGTGCAGTTCATCTCTCAGAGGAAGCAGAATAATCATCAAAAAGTCCAAGCCAGTGAATTTCAAACTTTCAGCATGATCTGTGATGCTGCTTCTTCTGGGATGACCCAACAGTAATTCAGGAAAATGATCATGGGAGCACAGGTCATTTCACATGTGGCAGGATCCACCAGGCACCTTCACCTCGAGGATGTGGCTTTAAGGCACTGGGTAAAGAGCAAGAGCTCCACCAAGTCACCAAACCTGGCAGAGCTGGTGGGTGAAGTGAGAGACATCAGTTTGTGTTTGTTGTCACCTCTGTAGGTGCCAGGTGTGGCACTCAGTGGGGAAATATCTGCAGGCATGGACAAAACATCTGGGGCCCAGAAACACTCAGCTCTCACTGAAGTGGAACTCACCCTTCCACCTCTTCCAGCCCAAACACAAAAATAATTCAGATTAATTACCAAATGGCTGAGGTGCCTTGCAGCACAAATTATTTTATTCTCTGTGACTTTCTTTCACATCACGCAGTGTGTAAGGCTTTGGCAGAGGGTAAGTGCCAATATAATGGAGTAGGAAAAGTCCTGCTTGAGGAAAGCAAATTAAAATTTTGCTTTTGCCTTGCAGGGGTGGAAGAGCTATAAAGTTACTCATCTTTAAGAGGTCATTGCATGGCAACGTGTTGCCTTCTGCTGGAAAGAGAAAGAAAAGGTTATGTTCTAGAGGGTGAAAATAAGGGAGCTGACTGCAGTGGTTAAACACACCATATATCTCTGGGTTATATAGTTGACACGAGCCTGTGTGATGCCCAGAAGTGAAATCAGAAGGTTCTGGCAAGGGAGAAATGAGCAGCAAAAGGGAGAGCAAGAAAAAGAAAAAGAGGACAGGTCCTGGGAGTGGAGAGCTTCAGGGGACAGGTAACATGGAGAGGACATCAGTGAGGATGGAGGGGCCCCTCTCAGGACCATCTGTTTTTTTTCTTCCAGGCTGGAAGCTCCGATGAAAGTTAAGCTTCAGCTTTGCTGGGGTCATGCAAGAGTGAGGTCTGGTGGTTTGCCCACTCACACAGGGTTTTGGGATGTGAAGGGATGTGCTGCAGGAATGACAGTCCTGTGTCTCCCTCCCTAGAGGGGTGAGTTAAGTGGGTTGAGGAGGGAACAAACAGCTTGAAAAGGGGGTGGAGGTGTGAAAGAGGACCCTGCTCAGAGATTTTGCAGGTCTCACTCTTCCCTCTGCATGCTTTGCACCTCAGAGGAAAAAACATATCTTCGTGCTTTCATTCCAAGTAATAACGTTGTCTTGTTTTAATCACCTCTCAGATCCTGAATGTGCAGAAAAAGAGCAGATTGGTAAAAAATTGACCTTTGTGTTAACACTGGTTTGTTTCTGTTTGCTAACTGCAAAGCCTGTCCTTTGTGAATTATGTCTATCTGGAAC
The DNA here is from genome assembly GCA_024734555.1 of Trochalopteron elliotii. NCBI lineage: Eukaryota > Metazoa > Chordata > Aves > Passeriformes > Leiothrichidae > Trochalopteron > Trochalopteron elliotii. The sequence continues at coordinate 552,041 of JANPWX010000201.1, forward strand.
CAGAGTGAAGGATGGGAAGTTAAACCTTTCATTGGTACAGACTCAAATTTCATGGCCTATCAGTGTCCCTTGGTGTGCAGGGCTGCATGGCTGAAGTTGCCAGCAAAGTGGCTGCTCACAGAAGGAAATGGGGCTTAGTCATCCCTCCTTCTGCCAGACTGGGGCTGGGGCTGTCTGCAGGCAGGATTTTATCTTAAGACACACTGATTAAAAGATAACTTTCCCCCCTTCCTTTGTTTTTTCCCTTTGCTTTGGTTCTCAGCCTGGCAGTAAAGCTCAAGCATCTCTAGCTCATCACAACATACAGGGAGAGCTTGGGGGAGAGTAATAACCAAAAAGCACAAGATCTGCTGGCAACTGCTTAATAACAGAGTGTTTTAAAATGCATCTCTGACACTTCCATTTTTTATTTATTGAATGTGAAGTACATGCAAATAGAGTGTCTTTGGGATTGCATGCTGAGCCCTGGGACATTCACAGATCCCAACTATAAATCTGGAATAAGGCAACACACCCCCACTGTGATATCATTGCTGCTGTAATAAACATGAAATGTTTCCTCTTTTCATTCTTTTCCTCATGTGAGATACTGCAGATTTCTACTGTCTGGACCACTACAGCCATCTTTTGAAGACATCTGGGCTCCCAAACTGGCAGGTCAGCTCTGAGCTCCTTGTCTCCCCTTAAAACTGCTGGAAATTAGGGCTCAAGTTCTCAAAAGTCCATAGTCACCTAATCTATATTAGCAGCAGGTGGTGACAGCAAGAATTAATTGGTGAATCCATCCCAAAACCTTGTCAGCAAAATAAATGAAAACCCATCAGAACTGGGGAAAGCAGAAGTGAAATGTGATCATATGAAAAATAGGATGATTATATAGTCAGGTCAGGAGAATAATGTAAAACAACAGGACTAAGAGAAATGGCACCTGCCTGGAAATACAAAATAAAGGATGTGAAATAAAATTAGAGGATAGTGTGAGAACTGTGTGTAGGCATGATGGTGTGAAGCATGATGAAGTCCTGCCTAGAAAAATTAAAGAGACAATAAGATGTAGGCAGGTGTAGATCTGACAGACAAGACTGGTGGGGGAAGATTTAATGTGAGGATTTCTTGGGCTGCAGTAAGAATGGAGAGAGATGCTGCAGCTGACAGAATGAGATAGAAAAACTATGTTATGCAGAATTATCTGTAAAGCAGAATATTGTTATGGCCTATGCCAATTATGAAACAGATTTAAACCTCACAGCTGATCACATCCAGAATTTGGAAATGACTCTGAACTCCCTTCTGTACAGACACACAAAATACCATCCAGAAAATCCCAATCAGTGACTGTGGCATTTGACTCCAGTGTCTGTGGTGTGGGCTGACCTAGGTGCAGGTACAGGCTGTGGGCAGGGTATGGCATTTTAATAATTCCTGCTCTGCCTCCAGGGCTTTACTCTAAGAAGCTTCATTGGTATTTCCCTGTAGCAGAGTTTTTGAAGATAGTGAATATTTGGACTGTGAGTGAATCACCTAGCCTGGGCCTCAGATGAAGGCCTGTAAGGCCTTGAAGCCTGTGACGCAGCTAGAAATTCTTATATATATTTCACAGGGTTTGGCCTGAGATAAAAAGGAAGTTGGAGTATAGAGAGAACGCAGATCAAGCCACTATGGTTAATAGCTACGTTCTACTTTATTCAGCTAAGATGGCTACATTTATACAGTTCCATATAGTTTACAAATCACAGCAGCTCTCTATTGGTATACAGCAGAGAGAAGGACGACATCATACTTTGTTTTACTAACTCTTAAGGTGGCTATCACGTGCCCACTAACAAATCCATTCAGTGACCTTCACAACCCTATTATCTTTCCCCGACACCTTAACTGCTAATTTCTAACTGCGCCACACTTGGCTAAGAATTTCTAGCTGCGTCACAGGCTTCAAGGCCTTACAGGCCTTCATCTGAGGCCCAGGCTAGGTGATTCACTCACAGTCCAAATATTCACTATCTTCAAAAACTCTGCTACATTTCCCAATTATTTGCAAAGGTGATATGGAAAACTACACATGAAGAGAAATCTTTGCTCAAGGAAGACCTGGACTGTGACCACGTGTCTTGGTTAATTCCCCTTCTCCTTGTTGTTTGCCTCCTTCCCAGCTCTGCACTGACTGAGCACAGTGCTGGTGATTTGGGACAGCTCATGGAGGCTTCTGGCTTCCAGTGACTCAGACATATCCTCTTGTGGATATCTCCCACCCTCACAGGAGTGAGCTGGTGAGGAAGCTGCATGTATATTGTATATTTGCAGCAGGAAAGTGCTGACAGGACACACATTTCCACTTATTTGTACTGAGCAAATTGATATCAGGAAAATTAACAGTGAAATTCATTTGGAGTTTAAATAAGTAGGAAAACCCCACAATTCAACACACAGATTCCCTTCAATAGGAAAATGATTCCAGCTAATAAAAAACTTAAAGAGATAGGATATGCTCAGAAATAACATATCCAAAAATTGATAGCAATAAAATATATATCATGTTGTAGCACTTGCTGTTTTCCTTCAGAGAGGAACAAACTGCCAACGGCATTTCAGAGGAAAAGGAGGGTTGTGTCTTTGAAGGGATTACTGCTCATGTCTTCACAGGGTGGCTTGGATCATCAGAGACTGCCTCAGCTTAGAACAAAGTGCTCAGAAATGTCACTTGGCAGCCAGGCCCATCGCTGAAATCCTAAAAGAAATAACTCACAGAAAGTTACCAGACTGAGTCTTAATTGGCCCAGATGAAACATCTTGCTGGGAATTGTGACAGGCAAAGTCGGCACTTGGATCTGTAATTTGTAACCCAACATGACTTTGGAATGATGTTAAGGTACAAAATGTGCATTTTTGGCAGCTGTGCTGCCATGTTGCAGTCCAGAGGGGCAGAGGCCTGCAAGGCAGCTGCTTAAACACAGGGATCTGGTGCCATTTGAGATCCCTGTGGGGCACCTTGCTATGCTTCACATCTTGCCTCAAGGAGGTCTCAGCTGTCCTCAAGTCACCCCTCAGGTGGCACTTGAGGCAACTGGAGGGAGCCCATCCTTGCTGGGCAGAGCAGCCTCCCGAGATGACAACTTGCCTGTGCATCATACGGTGAATCTGAACTGATACAGGAGTGGTGCACTACTGACAGAACAGAAGGGGGCAGGTTCAGGCCTCTCTGTGCCATCTCCTCTCCCTGACTCACACCCCTCTGGCTGTCCCCAGAATCTCTGTGCTCCCCTCTCCACCACCAAGCCCTCCTGCTATCAGCCAGGGAAGCACTAAACCTGCCTCTGGCCCTCGCCTTGATGGAGGAAACAGAGGAGAAGCACCCTTTGAAAAGGAGCAGACACACAAGGTTGCTGTCTTGTTCACTCTAAGCTGTACATTATTAAAGGCCCAAGTTGTGTTTATCCAGAGCTCTTTGGTGGAGCTGCAAGATGGATAGAAACAGGAACGAGGGCACAAGAAACCCTTCCCTGAGGCAGCCCTGGGGCTGTGAGTCATCTCCTCAGTCAGTCTGTGCCCCAGCTCTGAGAGGATGTTGAATTTCTCTAGTGCTTTCCATGAAAGTCTTGCAAAACCTTTATTTGAGACTAAAAATCAGGCCCACAGGGGTAAGAAAACCCCCTTCATTTTCCAACAGTGTGTGACAGACATGTCCAAGGAGCAGGGAAGGCAGCAGGGGGAAACAGAGGCAAAGCATCATTGCTGCTGCCTGATCACTGCACCACCTTCAGCAGTTTTCAATGGCCAAGAGCCATTCTTCATATGATTTCTGAACATCTAGAGAAGAAGCTGATGTCTTTGTAGCCGCTACCCTGGGGACTCTTCTTTGCTGTGCTCTGGCTCTTGTGAATGGATCTGAGAAGGGTAACTGAGGAATGAAGGGGAAGGTGTTTTCCCTTTTCAAAAGCAGGTACTTGCCCATCACTCTAAGTTAGGCAAAGTGCCCTGGGGCATTGGGGTTTGTGGTTGGAGGCATGTTTTGGAGCCAGGACCCTCCAGGTGGTTACTCAGAGTGCCTCATCTGATTTCAGCTTGGAAGTGCCCACCTGCTTAGAAACCTACAGGAAGCTCAAGCACAAATGTGTATTTAATGATGAAACACAACTCAGACAACGTGCCCTACAGCCCATCCAAAATATTCTGAGTCAGTGACAACGTGGGGCTCAAGGGCAGCAAAATGGGACCACAAATGAAGAAAGCTGCCATGGCTAAGCTGAGCTGTACCTCTTTGTGTGCCTGGTTTGAACCACTGGAAATATCAGATAGGTGGACTTTGCTCATCCTTCCGTGTTCCAGACAAAACTAAATCAATATCCTCCTGTTTGAGTCATGCTAAAAGCATGGACATAGCCAGTTCCTGCAGCCCAGCTGCTCCTTTTAAACTTTCCAAGCCAGGTAACTTGCTTTTGTGTCTGAACCCCTGTTTAAAGTCCAGTGTTTTCTGCTTGCTTCTATTTCTCTAAATCCCAGCATGCTGTGTGAAGGCAATGAGTCTACTAATCTGTAACTGAGGTCTGCAAAGTGAATTAAATGTGCTGAGTGCTGCTTGGTGATCTTGCAGAAAGAAAAAGCTGAAAAACACAGAGAGGATAAAGAATGATCAGACTCGGTACTTTAAACAATTAACATTTTCAAGCCCTTTAAAATGGAAGAGAACATCTGTTAATAAAAGAAGAAAATGAGAAAACCAAAATCCCTAAAACCAATTATGCGAATCAGCAGCAAAGGCTCAGATCTGTCGTATGTTACTTTGAATTTTCCAGTAACTTCTAAAATCTTGAGTGTGGAGTCACAAATGGATGTATCTGCATCTAAAGCAATTTCCAAAATGTGAAAGGTGAACAGCATGCACAAAGGCAGGAAAATAAATGGAAGACAGACAGGACAAAGCACAGAGTATTTGGACAGGCAGAGCTCTGGCCACACTGAGAAATAAAATAAGGGAGAAACTCTAAGTTCATCAGTTCAGTAGAACTGATAGGAAATGTAAATTTTCATCCCAAATGGAAATCAGATTTTCATGGAAACTGAACTGAACTGGATAAAAAGACACCCAACAACAAAAAAAAAAAAAACTAAAAAAACCCTGCAGTGGAACTATCTGCCTAAACTCATCAAAGTATGGATCTGATCATGGCATCCAAAGGAAAATCACAGCAAACTGGTGTCTCTGCAATGTGCCTGCACCTTTACAGACCATTTCCCCCTCAGTTCAGACACCTTTCCCCATCCCAGGGAGCTCCCTGTGTTTTGGCCCAGCCAGCTATGAAGAAACAAGCTGCACCAAAACACAGCAGTGGGTCACCTGAGCACTCCCCAGGCTTTCTGCCAGGGCTTTGCTTATTGCCACTTTTATTTTTGGGTGCTTAAGTTGTGCATTTCTTGTAACTGCTGCTCTTCTGCAAGCAAAGAGAGCTAATTTCTATAGCTACAAAATGAAAAATATGTTCCAAACTTGAGAAGACAGAAATGTAATTGTTGCAGCTTTCAGGCTGACCTAGAGGTGGAGTGATTTCAATTAAAAATCGATTCCAGTGAGTACCAGACAGAAGAGAAAAGGGATAAAAACAGAAAGAACTTCTCAAACTGCTAAGAAAAATGTTTCATTCGTATTTGAAAGACCAAGAATGTTCAGACTTGCATTGCAAAGTGATAGGGAAAAGGAAATAAATTATCTGTCTAGACAAGGATGTCAAGTTGGCTGCACAGGTACCTCACAGAAAGACCAACCCGACACCCAGCGCTTCCCCTGCTGTGTCACACGCTCAGCACTCCAGGGAGGGGCGTTTCATCCCGCATCAAAGCTGCTGCTCCCGATTACTTCGATTTCATTAGCAAATAGAAAGGCAAAACCATTACAGATGGGTGGTTGGAGGGAGAGGGAAGGGAAGGAGGAGAGTTAAAATGTGTTAGTGCTGCAGGGTATTACAGAGATCTGCTTTACCATTGCTTGGCGCCTGGTCTGGGCTGGCTGTTTGTGCATCCCCCGGTGCTGTGCTCCGGCCGGGGCGGGAGCGATGCAATCACAGCAACCACAGCAATCAATCACAGCAATCACAGCGGCCAGCCCAGGGCAGGGCTTGCTCTAAGAAACCCAAACCAGAAACCAGCCACCGCTGCCTGGTTTCACTCTTGCCGTATCTGCTCCCGACTCGGCACACACAAACCTTAATTTACCGAATTATAATCTGTGGCAGGTCCCTGAGTAATGGCTGACCTAACATAAAACAACACGAGAAATGAGGAGCTGTAGAGAACTTCCTACAGAGGCTGTTTCCCAGATGATTTCAGTGATGGAAAGATGCTGTCCTGTTACTTCCCTGAGGAAGCCCAGCAAGCTCTACCTGACACTCCCATTTACAGGAGCTGTCTTCTCCTTAGAATAGCAATTGTGTCTCTCTGGCACTTGTTTTATTTTTATTATTTATTTTGGCTCAGTTTTCTCATTCTACAGCTGCAGATCCCATAAAATGTAGAAGCTAAATCACATTACTCACTCCTGACTCGAGGAATGCATTAAGGTGAATCTTGTGAGGGATTTCACAAGGCACATTTTGAAAATTCAAACAGATCTTTCATTGTAACCCCATTTTCCTTAATTCCCCCAGAGACAATCAAAACTCCACTGAATTATAAATACCAGCCACGGTGGGATTGTGTCTGCAGACCCACAGACACCAGGGTGTGGAATCCACATCACTTTTCTGTAACTGAAGTCCAGAAGGTCAGGCTTGCGTCCATGGCCACCACTGGGTCTCCAAAGCCCACGGCTCAGGTGCAGTGGGTGGGATTGCACAAGGTGATGGGGGTGAAGGCCAGGTGGCAGAGAGCAGTGCTTTTGCTGCCACCCCTCCTGCAAAGAGCACCTGGTTGTAAATAACAATTTCATTTGAGCTACTAGAATTAATCAAAGAAATATTTTACAAGCTTTTTGTCTTGAACAGGCTGGTCATACCAACACTACTGGAAAGAAAAAAAAAGATAAGGCACATGTAGAAGTTCTGTGATGAAAAAATATGGCACATCTGGTGGTTCAGAAAAGATTTCTAAAATGTTGAACAGCTGAAGTTTGTCTCAGCTTTATGATTGCTCATTTCACGCCCCCATGGGCAAATGGGTGTTGGAACACAGCAGTAGGAGCTCTGACTGCACCAGACATCAGGAAAAACCCTGGGTTGCCTGCCTTCCTTGTTTTAATTATGCTACCTGAACAGAAAATGCCTCAACAAATGCAGGGGAGTGTAAATACATTGCACTATACAACCCCAGCTCTCGTGAGAGAGGAGGGATGGCTGGAGCTGATCCCAGAGGGGCGCAGGGGGCACAGCTCCCCTGGCCCAGCCAGCTGCACCCTGCAGGGTCAGGGACAACCCAGTCACTGCCATGGGAGGGACAAGTCTGTAGTTGGCAAAATCAGCCTGGGAAAAATGCTGAGATCTTATTAGAGTGCAACATTACAGGAGCTGCCACCTGCCCCAGGTGGCTCTGGGGTCAGAGAGGAGCCCCCCTGACACTGCTGCACTCTACCAAAGCAAATACAGCAACATGGATTGTAAACCCGTAGCTGGTACAAAGTAACAACTAACATGAGGCTTGGGAAATCTTATTAAAGTCATGCAGATCACTTGGGAGGCAGGGCTTATTTGGGCAAAATGCATTTTAATCTGATTTTAATGAGACTGATATTTTAAAAAGGATGTTGAGGAACACTATTGGGGATATAGAAAAAAAAATGCCGTACACAGAATTACAGTCTGCAGAGTTGGTTAGGTTCCATAGGAAAGTGGCAGAACTAAGGAGTTCAAATTTTTTAAATTATCAAAAAGGAAATGGAGAGGTAACTTGATTACCCTGGAAATCCACAGGGAAAGAGTAGTCATTACTATACAATTACGTGGCTCAGGTTAAAGAAAGGTATAAAAAGAAGGAATAGCAGAAAGCTGGAGCCAAATATATTCAAATGAGAAATCCAGCACAGTTTAGCAGTGAGGATGATTAATTACTGGAAAAAAATTACCAAATGAAGCAGCTGATTAACAGTCTCCCAGTGTTTCAAATTGTGACCAATTGTCTTCAGCCCAGAGTGGACATCTTCAGCTGAAGAAAATGGTGCCAGAATCCTTTCAGTGGTGCCAGGGACAGGATGAGGAGCAGTGGCCAAGAAGCTTCACCTCACCACGGGGAAGAACTTCGCTACCTTGAGGGTGACAGAGTACTGCAACAGCTGCCCAGGGAGGATGTGGAGTCTCCCTCTTTGGGAACATTCCAAACCCACCTGGAGGTGTTCCTGTGTCCCTTGCTCCAGGTGGCCCTGCTTGGGCAGGGGGGTTGGACTGGATGATCTCCACAGATCTTTTCCAACCCTGCCAGGCCCCACACACCTCCTGCAGCTGCTCTGTGGCTCCCTGTGCCACCCCATCCTGCTGGACACACCCTTGAGAACAGCTCTTGAGAGCTGCCTGGCTCAGCTAGCCCAGGAATTGTTTGGAAACAAGTCTGGGCTTTTCCTCACTGTTGCATTGCTTGCCACTTTTTTGCTGGGTTTGTTAAACACAATTATGTTTTAAATACTGCCCAGAAATTTGGACTGAGATTCTCTCCGGCAGGAAACGCACACAAATGCACTGAAAAAGAGAGATTCCTACATACAAGGCTATAACTGACAATCATTCCTCATTCCATCATTTCTCAGCAGAATTGGTACATTTATATTGCTAGGTGAAGCTACACAGAGCCCAGCACAGAGTCCATTAAGAAACCCCATTGGCTCTCTGGAGAACACTCAAAGCACAGGCACTAAGATGCTGCGTTTAGAAAGATAATGGATAAAAATGAAATCAGTTTTTCAGATGAGTCTTCCATTTCCATAGGGGCTGTCTTTATGCTTTCAATGATGTAGAATAAAAAGAAAGAGTATTCACTTCCTAATGAAATGAAAAATTTTATTAATTTGGGATATTCATTCCTTTAAGAGCTTCACTCCTTGAGTTCATTAACTCCTTGAATGTGGCTTGAGCTGATGCTTCCTTCCAACCCTTGCCAGGATTTTCTTTCTGTTCTCTGGTCCAGGCCAAGACACAAAGAATTTGCCAAGCCCCAACATAACTCCTGCAGTTACTGAGCAGAGAGATTTCCTACCAAACGATGAGAGAAATGTCCTCATGTTCAAATGCCCTGATATTTTCAGCTGTTCAATCTCGCTGACTCCTGTAGCAATTACAGGTCTCATCCTGGTCCTGCAAAGCATCCAAACCCTGGTAATTCATATGACTTTCAGGGAAAGCCATGTGAGCTCATTTTTTTTGAGCCAAGTGAGGTGTGGCAGCAGTTCCAGCTGTGGAGGGGAACTGTGTGCAAGTGCTCTGCAGTGCTGGGGAGCAGCTCCTCAAGGCTCCTGGGCTCCTGCAGAGTCTCAGTCAAGCAGAGCCCCATTAGCAGCACTGAGCATTGGCTTCTGGGTTATTTGCTCTAAGTAACCACCAGTGTGTATGAGGTTTCAGCTGTACATGAGATTTGGAGAGTGTTTCTAGTTACAGCATCAGGGGTGGGCCATGGCATGAGAACAAATTCTTCAATTACAAAACATGATTTCTGAAACTATTTTCTACGTAGTCAAAGTGATGTCTTTATTAAAATACAGGTGAAGAAGTGTTACAGCAAATTAAAAGGGAATTTCTGTTTTTTACCTTTCTTTTCTGTTCCATTTCCCTTAAAACATTCAATGCTCTTGGCACTGCATGATGCTTTTGTAGCCTTAGTTAAACATTTTCTGTGATTGAGATGTGTCCATCTGCAAGTTGATTAAAATGTTTGCATAGGTTTGCATTGTGGAAATCATCTTCAATGTAAAACTCTGCAGAAAACAATCTCTATAAATAAAACCAAATACCACTGTGGACTGGAACCTGCTATTCTTCCCTAAGCAAAAATGTAACCTCATTGAGTGGGTGTTCTACTGTCACAAGGTCAGCAGCATTTGGTTTTAGGTATTCAAAATAACTGCTATGGTATAAGCACATGAAATTTTGAAGTACTTTTGGATTTTGTTTTCTGAAACTAATAAATTATGAAAACAGGCTTCCAGGAATCCAGACTTTGATCTAAAGAAAGTTCATCTATAATAAAGCTAAAGGAAAAAAAACAGTATAGAAACTGATGATGTACAAATTTTTTTATCTATGAATTTATAGCTCTGTTTATCTCTGTCTATACATACACACAAATCACTTTCTATATGTATAGATGTTTTCTATTCTTGCTCCATCAAGAATAGATGATCAAGAATAGATTCTTGCTCCATCAAACTTCAAAAGCCAGGAAGTATTAAAGCATGTTCTTCTGGCTCCAAACCACTGTGACTATTTGCATTTTGCTAAACAGCACATTTATGAGAACCTGCCCCCTTGCATCAATTATCTAGAGTAGAGTGGTTCAACCTGTGGAAAAAGGGTGATGTGAAAATCAAAAGATGGCCTAAAATATAGATGATGGGAAGAGTATCTTTAGTTGTAAAATTGATAAATAGTAAATGAGGTATGTGAGTGAAAAGTGGATCCTTGAAAAAAGGCATGGCAGGAAGAGGGGTGGTGATGTGAACGTGTCAAGGTACAGCACTGGGAAGGACAATTTAAAAATAACCAGATTTTTTCTTTTGTACAAGTACCTTAGGCATGTGATCTCCACCCTGGTGGATAGGAATGAGTAGGAATGAAGGAAGGAGCTGTATAACTACTTTGAGGTCCAGAAAGTGATGAGCAAAAAACCCCATTTGAAGTCCCTGGCTGGAAGTGAAAGGAATGAAGGATGAGGATGCCAGTTATAGGGGCCAAGGTAATCATCACATGGCTGAGACCTCAATAACAGCAAATAACATCATCTGAAGGGAAGACTGGGCTTGATGAGACACTTTATGGGAAGGAACAGACTGCCCACGGACACAGGCGGATGTTCCAGAAGAAACCTGGATACAACTTTGTACAGAGAAGCAGAGAAAGCAGGGAAAAAGAATTGTGTGGCTTTGACCTGATCAGCACAGGGGACTTACTGCAAAAAGGATGGTGAAAGGCACTTTTTTATAATCATGATCATGAAAGTGGTCTTGGGAAGGCAAAGTGGGAGAAAGTAATAAAGACAGCACATTTTGGTTCTGTCCAATAATTGGTAAGATTTCCACATGGAAAGCAAATCTGTGAAAAAAAGGTATTTCAAAGGCTTTGCTGTTCATTAAGGAATTTGAAAGCGAAGTATTCTGCTGTGGAGACTGGGCAGGAAGTTGAACTATCAGCTTTTCAGTGACCTGAAATTTTAAAATGAATTGTTATAGAAAGTGGAAAGCCTGTGGCAAATGATGTTTATAAAAAGGTTTTTTGAGTCACACAGAGTTATCCTCCAGCTATCAGGAAAATCATGAACATTACACTCTTGCACATCTCCTCCCCGCAAATACTGCAATATGTAAGTAGCAGTGTGGCACTTGAAATTTTTGAAGTGATGCGTGTACAGCACTCTAGGTAAGGTTCATTGGTGTTTATGGCACTGCTCTCAATTACATGAAGTGGACCTGTCCCAGGGATTACAGGGCTACCAAAAGTGAGATGTATGAGCAAAGAGTGAGGTGCTGTAGCTGTGTCCTGAAGAGGAAAGGATCAGTGAAACACCTCAGGCTTAAAATACAGCTAAAAAGAAAGTACAAAGAAAGAAACTGTTTCCGTGACTATGACAGGTAAAGGAAGAAGTACTGGACTTAAATTGCAGCAAGCAGGATTTAGGTGTTATAAGATGATTCTGGGCTAGCAAAGCACAAGGACATTCTGATTCTATGAGGATTCTCAAAATACATCATGGTGTGCTAAAACACAGCCCAAATCAGCACTTCTCAGAATGGACACTAGCTAATTTGCCACCCTCCCTTGGTGAAGGAGCCATAGGCAAGGAACTTCTTCCTCCACGTCTCTCTCATTTGAACCACAGTGAAAAAGGCTGTAGGATTTCCATTGCTGAAGTTTAAAGGACAGATTAGGCAGACATTTGCCAGGGTTTTTTCTGCCTGTGTGGATTTGATATGTGGTTTCATTTCCAAGTGCAAACTTTCAACCGGAAATTTGAGGAAAAGATCCAAACACCCAAATAAAGAACACTGTTTTCTATCCTCAATTTCAGTTCTGCAGCAAGAATTTGGAAGCTGTTGGAGCCCAAATCAATTCAGCACTTGTGGGACGTTTTAACTTGCAATGTTGGAAGGCCATTTTCCAGAATACAGGGTAGAAATTAAAAAGTCTTGGAAAAGCTGACAGGATTTGGAGAGAGCATTCCTTTTCAGAGGAAATCTGCCTTGTGGCAGATCTGCCTCGGATCTAAGGATTCTGGCAAGGTTTGCCTGGAAATCAGCCCTGCTCCGCGAGCCAAGCAAGGATTCGGCAAAAGTCCTCATAGGAGCTCAAGATGTTTAGAGAGAAATAATTCAACCTCCATGGACATAGCTGTCCTGTGATGAACATTTCTGATTTAGCATGGCCAGTTTGAGACACAAGCTGTTTCTCGCCCCTGATCTCAGAAACGCATTATTTAACAGCATTGAATTCCCAAAAAATCTGCCAAGGTTGTGATGTCAGGAAAGGTCCCCACTACAGGGGATTAGTCCTCAGAGTTTCAGGACAAAAGCACACTCTGTGCTTTTTAAAATGCAATTTTTCGGGGGTGCTGGTGGCAGGGCTGAGGATGGCATTGCTGAGGGGACCAGCTGTGCCTGGCCCTGGGGTTGTGGCAGAGAGTTCCAGTGGGAATCTCCTCACAGAGGAGCCCTCACAGGCAGCACCTGCACACAAACACCCCGTCCAAGGCTTGACTGAAATATTTGACCCTTTATTCCTAAACACGTCTGAAATTAAAGGATGAGAGACGAATAAAAGAGCCAACAGCCGGCGGCTGGACGGAACAAGGCCCCACAGGCCCCCATCTCCCCGTCCTGTGCTGTAAGTTGATTTTTATCCTGTTTTTTACTTTTTCCTCCAGTATTTTTAATTATTTTATGATTCACAGCCTCCCTTTCCTCTAGGAACTGAGTTTAGGGAAGGAACACTTCTTTCACAGCCACACCGGTGCCTGAGGGGAGCACAAGGGTCTCCCTCCCCAGCCGCCCCTCAGGGCCCTGCTCATCTCCAGGGCCAAAAGTGACCTTTTTCAGTTCTACATCTTCTTTCAGTTGAATCTTTATGTTATAGCAAAGTTTGCAAGCCATGGAAGAGGAAATTACTTCACCTTGCTCAACTTCTTCCCAACTTGTACACACTGGAGTGTTTCTTGCTGATGATAGTCCATATTCCCAACAAAAAAATAAAAGGCCACAAAAATGATTCGAGAATACCTTTGTCAGTCAAATATGCTTGTCCATAATTACAAAAGATCCACAGTCCAATTGTCTGTGGGAAAAAATATGGCTGAAATGTTGAAATTAACTCTTTTGAAATTCAATTTTGTATTTGAAATTTACCTGTGGGAAAACTTGAGCCTTAATTTATTTAATTAGTTGCATGGAATCAAACCTTTCAGATATTTTCTGGTTTTTTTCATGAGAAAGATGGTAACATTATATGGGAGGAGATTGTTTGTTATCACAGCTAGTTTAATTAAACTCATAACTTCTTCTAATGTTGGATGTGGTCTAGCATCCAGACTGAGTAGTGTATTAATTTATCATCAGTCTGGACATTTCCAGTAAAACACCAAATGGTTTATTAAAACCATAATTATTTCTTGGCATTGGAACTGCTATTCTGAAAATCATTATAACAGTCAGTGATTTCTGTATTTTAAAAACTTGCAGTATTTGTTTAAAAACAAAAATGTTGTCAAACCAATTTCCCTTAAAAATGTTAGGGTTTTTTTTTCCTATGTCATTGTGGCCATTGTAGTAAAAGAATTTGTAGTTCTCAGTGTCTGCAGTGTAGTCCCAGTTCAGCACAGACCAGGCCAGCAATTTCTTTCCAACAGCTGGAGAAAACAAGATGCCATTCAAATAGAAAATAATATAGTTGGTGGCAGCTTGCTAGCTCATACTTTTTTGTATACCCTTTAGCTGGGTAACTTTTTCTTAAATGTGTCTTACTCTAAATGTTCTTGTCACTATCTATGAAACAGCTTCAGCTTTTGATCAAGCTTTTGGTTTAGCTCCAGGTGTGGTCCTGTGCAGAGGGGTGGTAAACAAAGTTTTGGACAGAAACCAATGTGAAGATGCATAATAATAAAATCAAGTTTCCGAGTATGTGAATCTAGATGTGAAAGCCATAAATTTCAATTTCATTTGTCTAAAGGAAGCACAGGAAAATGTTTAAGGTACCCAAAGTTTTTACATTTGCTGTTCTAAAATGAAAAGAAGTGTTTCAGGTCTGCTACCATCTGAATGCCATTATTCTGAGGATGTCAATTCTGCAAACACCTCTACCTGCCACTGAATGCTGAAGGATTTAAGCACATACAGAGAGCTAGCAGGCACCTGCTGTGAGCCTTAACAACCTTGAATTGCCTTTCTATCAGTAATGTGGTGATTATGTTACCCATACCAAAATTCCCTCTTAGCCATATCTTAACAGATAAATGTGTATTTTGTGCTAACTGGGTGCAATAGCAGGAGTAGTTTTCCCTGTAAGACTCTTCTTCCTTCAGTGAAAATGGTGTATTCATTTAAAAGCAGTTCTAGAGAGAAAAACCTTCTGTCATTTCCTCTTTGTGCTTCCAGAGACTGTGGTTAAATGCAGCTGTAAATGCTTTTATTTTGTGATTTAAAGGAAAGTGATGGCTCAGGTATCTGTACTCCCCCAGAGTCTCTGTCGCTCTTTCTGGTTGTGAAGCAGTTAGGGTTTTCCTGGTGCTGCAGCAGTCCTGGGAAGGTGGGATGTTAATGGGATTGCAATGGGAAAAGGAGTTTTTGCTGCAGGAAAACACATCTCCTTCTGAAGTTATTTCCCAAGTGCTGCAGAAGAGATTGAGAGTACCCCACTTATCCAGCAGGGACACGGGCAGCAGCTGTTAGAGTTTCCACTGCTGTGTGGGTGCACGTGCACATAGAGGTGAGTTCCCAGCCTGCCAGGATGCAGGAATGAGGAGCACTGAGTCATCTGAAGAGACTTTCTCTGAGTTTCTTTAAAAACAGAAAAGGAGGGGAGAAAAAAAATATTGTTCCTAAGTGGTTGCTTGGAATTACTTCTGGTAGGGGCCAGATTGCAATTACAGATGTGCTGAACGCAGTGTTAGCTCTCTTGACAAATTCAGCATTTGTGCTGCTGTCCACAGTATCTATTTCAGACAGCTTGAGCCATAAAGTGTTCTGGCTGCAAGATTGGGAGCAGGAGTAGAGCCTGCAGATGCTGACAGAGCCTCGGGTTCGTGTTCCTCACGTACATTCACACTGATTGCTGTAATGAGGGGACCAAGTGATTTTAAAATCAGGGCACTGCCAATTTGGAGTTTTTCTGCAAGCCCTATGCCCTTCTGAAAAAGCAGTAAGAACTGAAGCTTCACCTTTGCCACTCATCTGCACAGTCTATTTATGTTCTGAAAGAGTAATATTGATCTGAGGACATTATTATTATTTCACTATTTTCTATCATGTTTTCTAGGCATCCAATCATTTAATTAGATTTTTTTGACCATTGCTGTGCCTCGAGCAGAGAGTTTTATTGAGCTATTCTGGACGCTGTTTTGTGAATTTAGAGTTGTGCAGCATGTAGAGATAGCAATCTTGCAGACTGTATCTCTTGAATCACCTTGACTAGAATCTCACTGATTCTTATCACCTGGCTGTGTAAATAAAATGCGTAGCTGAGAGCCTGAAACCTGGCTTCCAACAGCAACTGGCCTTAAGTGATATTCAGAAATGTGCAGGAAAGGAAATTTATACTTAATAAAAGCCAGTTAGAGAATTTTAACTAAACCTTGTCAACATAGTTTATTTGATGTCTTCACTGCTTGTAAGTTTATGAAAACCTTGTCATGCAATTAAGGTTGATTCATCCATAGCAAGAAAAACGTCTGACTTCAAGAAACTCTTCACGTGACGTATTTTTTTATTGAAAGCAGGTTTTGAATCTAATATGCTTAGAGGAGGAATTCTTCCTGAAGTGTCCCTCAACACTGAAAGGACTTTTCAAGCCTCTAGGAAACAATCCCCTAAGACCAATTCTCCTGGCTGTGAACTGGTTTCTTATGAGAAGCTGCACATTCAGACTTGGCATGCTCCTGTGCCATGCAGCACCTCCTCTGCTCTCCTGAGTTACTCCTGGAATGGTTTGTGCAGGTTGTACAACTGACAGAGGAGGATGAGGTTGTGTTTGGTATGAGCCATTAACTCACCTGTTGTTAAATGGTTTGTTGTAAAGCAATAAGTAACAACTTAGAGCAAATGCAGCCTTAGCTGAATTGCAATCGGAAAAAGGGAATGATTGGAGGGGAAATATCCATCAGAGGCTGAACAGGCCTTTCATCAAAACATTTGTGTTTGAATGCACTCAGAACCTCTAGATGGGCTGGTGCTGCTGTGATGGGAAGGATGTGAAAAACAGAGTGTTTTATATCCTGAGACATGGAAATGGATGAAAAACTAATCTTTACCTGATCTGGGTTTCATAGGGACAAAATGGATGTTGAGTAGCTCAGTGCTGAGCTGAAATGAGCTGTGCCTTGGGTGGGGGAAGTCCAACTGCATGAGCTCAGGGATGTAGATTTAAGAGATGAATTCCCATTACCAGGAATGGGGAGTTTGGGTTCTGGTTGTGTGTTTTTTCCCCCTGTATTGGGATCATAAGTGGTTAAATGAACATTACTGCCTCTGAAACTTTTGTAAAGCCCTCTGTATGTGAGACTCAACAGGGCTGAATAATATGGAGGTGCAAGGAAAATGTTCTTATTCCCTTATTAACTCCAGTCAAAAGTGGAAATTAAACTCCTACTTGACAAAGAAGCAAAAAACAATTCTAGTTTAAAAATAGAATTTTTTAAACCATGAAGATTAAAACCACCAAAACACTGGGTATTTTCCACCTTCTTCGTAAAGGATCATTTGCAAGTTTCATTGCTCTGTTATCCTCAGGTTTGTCATGATTTACAGCCTGGATTGGGTTGAAATTTGTGATATGCTGGAGCTGAATTTCCCAAGTGCTTCCTTAAAGTATCTTACCTAGTGAGAAGTATCTTTACATCATATATACTAACATGTAGAGCCTGACTGAAATTCAGAACATTGTTATCTCAGATATTTAGATCTTTAGGATGTAATTAGAAATATGTGCTGAAGTTTAATGACGTCAATGGCTTGTTATGATGGTCTGTATGGGTAGGGATGTGAAATAAAACATGTTTTCATGTTTTCATGTTTTCAACACTTTGGTTGAAAACTGCCTGACAAACAGCAGCTAGTTACGAGCATTTTGCTAATGCCTCATTTACCAACAAAGTTGCTTCACTTCATAGGAACCTGTATGGTGCTGAGCTTTGAATTGATGATTAAAACAGTGTTGATAACACATCAGTGTTTTAACCACTGCTGGACTGTGCTTGACTCGAGGTATTCTGTTTCTCATGGTGGTTTTTGGTGCCTGGCACCAAAGGGGTTTGAGGTAAAGATGAATTTTCATGAATGTGCTCAGTTGCATCTCTGATTTCTGCACCTCATCAATAGAGTTCAGGGATAAGAAGGTGGGAAAGCTCAGCAGCAGAGTTCTATCATGGGATCATATTAGAGTCATCTGTTGGTGTTGGGAGGAGGGATGGCCCCACAGCTCTTTGGGTTGGGGCACTAAAAACCCCAAAAGTAGGTGTAGCCTGTATTTGGGAAATGGGCATAAACAACCTGTCCCCAGACACTGCCATTAGTACGTGGGGGACTCGTGTGTTGGGTGGGCATGGCCCTGTTGTCCTGCAGCACTGACAGTGCCTTGTTCCTGGTCCTTGCCTGCTTCTGGCCCTCCTTATGTGACTGAGAAACAGAGAGATTTTCCCCAGAAGCTCTGTTAGTCTTGCCTCAAAGCATTCACCTGAATTGTGAATACCTGGTAAAGGTAAAATGCTTTTCTTCATATGACACCTTCTAAGTGATGGCACTTTTGTTAAGAAAGCATTGAAACAGGATCACAAGGCTGCACAGATGCACAATGAACGTACCAAAGCTTCGTGCAAAGTGGATGGTTGTGAAGACAAAGTCTCATTGCTGGAAGTATAAAATTTTTAAAAATGCTTGTTATTTCCCTGAAGAAGCCTGATATGAATCATCTCGTTGATATTCTAATGGACTTATATGGTACAAATATTCTGATTAAATCAGAAAAAGCATAATGACTTCATTATCAGATACATTTTTGTTCTATTTAAATTCATCCATCTATCAAAAATGCTCAGTGAAATACTAGAAGGGCACTCACTAGTTGCAAAACAGATTAATTTCAAATTCTAATGGACAGGAATTGATCTAATCATCACATCAGGATACTTGCAGAATTAAAAAAGCAACCAAAACCCACTCAGAAGTCAAAGGTTTTATTTTTTGGACACTGATAGCTACAAAATGTGGAGAAAAATCTTTTCCCTTGCTCTGATTTTAAGATAGCTGTCTACATGCCAATTGTCTGCATTAAAAAAAACAAAAAACAACCCAGCTTCTTCCTTGTAACAAAGCTGTGCTCTCCCTGCTCCAGCTTTTAGAACATTTTGTTCTAGTTGGAAAACCAAGCTTCACAGAAACCATGTTATTCCATGTGAAGCTAGAGCAGACCTGGGACTGTGGCCTGTCTTGGATAAATTCAGAATTTCAGAGCACTAGTGCTGGTTTGTATCTGAACCAAGGGTTCACCAGGGAACACTTGGGTTTTGGGCCCTGGGCATCTGATTGCTGCTGAAGCACTCTGAGTGGGAAGTGCCTGGGAGATGTCTGTGAAGAAAAGGCCAGGAGAAGTGTCTGGCTATGGAGAAACACCCCAAATGTACAGGGAACCTCATGAAGGGTTGGGGCTCTGAGCACTGCTCCTCTGCTGGTGGCAATGTTCCTCTTGGGTTTCTTATGTGATGCACCCAGGAAATCCTCTCCAGGAGGTTTACCTTTGATCATGTGAACTTGAACTGTATTGCTAAATTTTAATGGTCTTCAATAGTCTTCACCCTGCTTTTTACAGAGTGCCCTGATATTATACACTGTAGATGGGATTTTTGGAAACCTCTTCTCCTTCCTTCCCTGCTCTCTGGCCTGACTCAGCCTCAAGCCACCTCAGTCTGTTTCCCCAATCAAAAATGCATTTTTTTGCATTTCTGTGAAGTTAGTCTTGGCTCCCTCAGACCCTTTTCTCCCAATTTTTGCCATGGAGATTCTTGCACATTTTCACATGTTGATTACAACCCGCTCAGCGGGTCCTTCTCTCTGCTCTCCTAGCCTGCCCAGGGTTGCTGGTGGCCCTGCCTGGTCCTGCAGACAGGTTGGGAGTGGCCTCCTGGTGAGCCAGCTCCTCTCTTGGGACACATCCAAGCTCACCATCAACAAGCTGAGCTGGGGTGAAGTGTGAGATCTCCAGCCCGTGTGGCAGGAAAAGCAGTGGAAAGAGAAGCAGGCAGGCAGCAGTTGAATCAAATCAATCTCTTTGTGGTTCCCTTCTCACATCTCTGAATGTCTCAAAATATCACTGAACTTTATTCCCTCCTGGTAATACTGCAGAGCTGCTGACAAAATCCGTTTGCATTTTTCAAACTGCTCTTTTAAATGCTGTTTAGAGCAGAAAACTGGTGCATAGCTGGCATCATCCTTTCTCCTGCACCCTGGTAACTCTGCTTGGCCATGACATGGCCACATGCCCACCAGAACTAACGAAAGTCCCCATTCTTACCTCATCCATAAATGCATGGAATTCACCTGTGCAGTTACAGGCTTTTACCCTTGTTACTCTTATCTCCCCCCCAACTTCAATGCCTGTTGCATTCATTTGCAATTACATTGCATACAACTAATGTAATTACTCTGCAAAACAGATTAGTATCTAACACCTGCTCTACTTCTAATTTAAATAACTGCCTTAAAATTATTCATGAAGAGAGTAATTTGCTGATGCTTCTCTTAGGGCTAATCCTTGCTTAGGCAGCACAGGTAACAGTACCTGGTTGTATATTTGCTTTTTTTCTTAGGAGTGTGCTTTCAGTTGCTTGTATCTTTGTCCATCTTCTAATCCTCAGACATATTTCACTTAGGAATGTTTCAACTGAAACTTGAATCAGTCTAAGGAAAAAATCCTAAATTGTTGATGCTAAAAATGCTCTTACAGCATTTAGCAGTGTTAGCAGGATTCTTGGCCATTTGCAGGCAACTGGGAACTGAATGGGTCAACATTTTATTTGAAGAGTTCTAACCCCAGTCAGTAGCAGGGATGGTGCTGAAGCAAATCCCAGTTCAATCACAAACCTTCCCAGAATTTCAGAGAATTGATTTGTGCAGTGGGGTACCTGGTTCCCTTTCTGCTGTCCCAGCTGTAGGATTTATCTGACAAGATCTGAGCGTGGATAAACTCCCATAACAAAAGATCCAAAAGGTTTGTATGAATAAGGATACATTTTCACTAAATTAGCAAGAAACATAACTGTCACACTATTCTGCTCCCTTAACCAATGTTTCTCTGCCTACCTGAAAGCACAAAACCAGCAGAAGTTTTAAGCTAAGCACAGAAAAATATTGAATTCCGCTAAGGAAGGAAGAATACATTTTTTCAGTATTACTTTCATCATGTCCACCTGGCATTGGTTCTGAAATATTAAGTGTTCACACTTTACAGACCTTGGTGTTACTGAAAAATTAGAATGAAGACAAGAACAAACTAGATTAGAGCTCCTCCTTAATTATAGACTATAATTCCAGCGCTGATGCTCTTGAAGGATATACATTTATGATAATTAAAACTCAGAAAAATCTTCATAGTGAGAGTTTTCATCTTCACACCAGTGATGATTTTGCAAGTTGCACCAATCATTTCTAGATATGCTTTTGGAAATGGCTGTATAAGATATAATTTTTCTCCTACTTGTAGCAATTTGGAGTAAAACAAAGTGCTGCCACTTAAAATTTTTCAGTGCCCTTTTACTGAGCTTAGGCCATTTCAAATGACATTTCCCAGGTAGCATGGGAACAAATCATCAGCAGGGTAGTCATGTTTAGCTGCTCATTAATGAAATCAGTGTTCTGAAGCATGGATTGGCAGAATGAACAAAGCTAAGGCAATTACTAAACTCTCTGCAGAAATGTGTAGAAAATTGAGGGTCTCATTTAAATTGTTAACATCTTACCAGTACTAGATTTGAACCTAAGAAACAATTAATTTGATCATCTGCCATACATACTAATTATAATGATGATGAAACGGTTGAGAGGGACTTCACATTTGGTGGGAAAAGGAGATAGGAAAATAATGTAATACAGAGTTGGCAGTGTATTGAATTGCTTTCCCTCTTGAGCATCACTTGCCCCTCTTGGTGGGAGGGAGAAGAGCAAGGGGAGGACACACAGGAGATGCCACAGGGCTGCTCATCCCTGGCTGTGCCTCAATTACTGTCACAGGTGGTGCTCCCAGAGCAGCAGAGCCACAAGCCTTTCCCACATGTGGGAGTTTCCTGCTCACCAGCTACCAGCCCACAGGTCCTTCCAGGAGAGCAGGCCTGGCATTACTAATGTCTCACACCACACCAGCCAAGTCATTAATTTTCTGATTAACAGCACTTCTTACAAAAAGAGACTAAACTGTGCATTGCTCTAAACATAAATCTAGTGCAGTGGCACTAAATTGGGTAGGAGCGAGTCAAACAGCCCAACTGAAGCTCATACCTTGCTAACAGGCCATTTAGATAGGCAGGCCATAACTCCTGAGCAGCCTGAAATAAATCTGTGGTGTACATAGTTTCCAAAATGCCTACATTATCTATTGCTTAATCAGTGGTTGTGTAAGAAATCACTGTGGTTATTGGAGCATAGGAAACAGCTTTACTGCTTCCATTAAGAAGTACCATTATGCTATAGCAACCCATTATCTTCGTAAATCATTTGTACTGGGAATATATTTGTCAGGTTTCAAACAGATTGTGTAATTATCACATAATTTTATTTCAAGGGTTCATAACAGGGAATTAGATATGACATTTGGTAATATAAACAGTGCACTTGACTCGCATAGCAGTTAGCCATAAATGTGTAAAGAACCTGGCTCTAAAGGATTTTTATAATGCTTTGACAACAGGTTTTCAGAATTCATATTGTGCATATGACATATATAAGGGTAGCTTGTGAGACATTGGATCAGCAGGACAAGTGACAAATGTTGTGAAGTGAGCACAAGTGCTTTGCAGTATGTTAGAGCTGCCAACGTGTTGTCCACAATGCTTCTGGTGGAAAAAGTTATGAAGGAAAAAAGAATCCTAGGAAAGGTTAGAAAACTAATAAAATTTCCTATATTTGTTACAGAAAACCTCTTAAATGTGGAAGATTCAGAAATGGGAGAGGTAATAGACCAGTAGCACAGTGTCAGTGTTAATGATGCCTGGCAATGTGTTAATTTTCCTTTGTACCTGGAACATGTTTTGAGAAATACATCACTGATTTAGCAAAAGAACCAGTGATTTGTCATGTCTAGCTGTATGACATGTGCTGTGAAACTGAGCAGTGTCCAGAATCTTTTCTGCTGTGAGTATTAGGGCCTCCAGTATATTAAAGAGCTCTAATATGGCTATGGGGTCTTGTAATTTCACTTACTTGATGAAGTTCATAAGGCTGATTTCATAATTACTCAATTTGCTCTTCTGCAAAGTGAATGTGAAATCCTCTGCCTCCTGTGGGTGCCCAGAGAAGCCAAACTAAGTGAAGTCTTCTGATAACTACAGTGTAAATGCAGTCTTGTTTTCACAATGCAGCAATGCTGTGTGGCAGGCTGACAAAGGAAAAGTTATGTCTGGAAACTGTGAGCACCTTCCCCAGCTCCCAGAACAACTATAAGGCTGGAAATCCACACTTATTACCAAGCACATCCTGCTTTCTGATTATTGTGTTTCACTGCTAAGTCAGAATGTACCATCTTTCCAAAGTAAATTTCCTCATCCCATTTTCCCAGTAGTCCTTTAAATCCTTGATCCATAACCAGGGAGCTGCTATCTCTGAAATTGATATGTTTTTCTAAAATGTTACAATGAATTGGGTATTTTTTTAATCCTAAAATAGGAATGGCTATCAAAACAGACATCTGTTGTTGGACTGAACCTACTGGAGTGACAGCAGGGTACAAATAAAAATGACCATTATTAAACCTTTTTCTAGACAAGTTTTGCTTGTAAATCCTGGCCTTCACACTTCTGAACTCTTTGTTCCTGCACTAATTGTTCCATATCCCTCAGCATTTACAATTTAAATAGTATTGACCTAAATTATTACTATAGTTTTACATAATACAACTCTAACAGAAAAGGCTTTTCCTCCTTTACATTTAGAGAGATTTTTAATACCTTATGATAAAAGAGTAATGCACTGAGTAGCTGAATATTCCAAATACAGACATTTGAGGAGAGGGAAATTGGGCAGTGGTGCTCTGGACAACTTTCTTTTCACTCTCTCCCAACCTGTTCTTACCTGTTCTTAACTTGCAGGACAGGATTCCTGCTGCTATACATTGCATGTGGCACAGGATGCACATGGCTCAGGAAATACTGGAAGTGCACACACCTCTCGCTGCCTGTGACTTTAGGCATTATTTGGGCAGCTTTTGTTGTTCAAAAATGCAGATCACAGCTGGCTGCTGCTGAGGCTTTTGCTAGTTCTTTGTTTACCCAAGGCAAGTTGCTTTTACTTCTGTCACTGTCAATTACTGCAAAATCCATTATCCTCTTGATTAACAAGTGGGCTTTATTTCCATCTAAAGGCTGTGGCGAGGAACTTGGGAGCTTAGCAAATTGGGTTGATTACAGGAGTGACACATGGGTGATGTCCTTGACACCAACATACAGATTGTGATACTGCCAAGCTCTTTATGTCTGATTAACTGAGCAAAGGCCTTTTGAGAAACAGTGTGTCCTGAAGGCACTACAACTTGCATTTTTAATATATGGTTCCAATCACCTCTCTACAAAGATGGTTAGTATTTTATTTTTAAAAAGCAGGCAATAGACAACTTGATGACACAAGTTTTAAGTGAAATTGCTGCAGGCTAATGAGAAACAAGCTATGGCTGCAAAACTGGTCATTCTATTTTTTCAAACTTATATTGCATTTAATTTTACATAAAATGACATAGCAGTTAGTAGACACCCTCTGTCTTCCAGCAATAACCAGGGGGCAAAAGTAACTCAGAAAGCCAAGTGTTTAAAAGCAGTGAATTCAGAAAAAGCTTGACAGCCCTAATTAAGGGATACAACAAATAAAACTAGTATAATAAAAATGTGTAGTAACATGCAAACAAGATCACAAACAGTATCTGGCCTGGAATCTAAAATGTGAAGAAACACTAGTGGTTGGCCAGCCTGATAAAGATAAGCCTTTCCCAATCTCATGGAAAATCTTTATTCAGTGCACTCCATGTGAACTGTGGTGTGGGGTCAGGGAAAACTGTTACAGTCCTGAACCCTTCCATTGTTACCTAACCAGGGAGGAAACACTTGGGTAACACAACCCATCATGGCTAGGGTGGATCCACCTCAATGCTGTCCCTGTTTGCAGACGAGCCAGCTCTTATTTCACACTGCCCTTACTGCCTCCCAAATGCCAGAACCGTGCTGATCCCACTCCTTGGGTGACACCAGCTCAGTCAGGTGTGAGATGGTCCCTGTGTCTGAAGCCGCCTGGGTATGGAAGGGGCTTTTCCCCAGCCAGTTCTTGTCCTTCTGGTAAAGGCTTTAACAGAAGCTAAGCTTTGTTCTGACAAACACGGCTCTGTTTGGAGAGCACCCAGCCTGAGGCACCCAGAGCCAGGGTCAGCCTGCTGGGAAGGTCCTGTGTGCAGGGCTATCACCAGCAGCACTTTACTGGTGAGGATGAGTGAAGGTAACCAGATTTCATGTCAGCCTGGGCTATTCTGGGTCACTAAATGGGATTGCATCTCTTCTGCCTGAGATGTGTGGAGCTGTAACACTCCACATTCCACAGCACTTCTTATCCTGCTTTACTTCCAGGTATTTAGCAAACCACCTGGAATTGTAGGATAGGATTTTGTTGTGTATAGGAGGCAAAGGACAGAAAGTGCAGCCTAGGGAGAGGGATTAAAACGTCTTTGAGTGTTCAGCCACACTCTGATTATTCACCGTGGCAGGGCTTGGGCCACCACTGCCCACTGAGAGCAGAGCTTGAGAAGCTGCTCACTCCTGGCATGGCCTTTCAGCAGCTGCATTCCCAGCACATCCCTGGGTTACAGTCTGTTAGAGAGTGGCCTGTGAAGAGCCTCTGCAGAGCTTGTGTTAGGGCTGCTCTGAGCAGCCCAGCACTTTTATGTGTTATTCAGAGACTACCTGAGAATGGCAAAGAGCTTGCCTTTTCTAACTATGTACACTGCATAAATAATGCATGTCCCTGTGCAGCAGAGCTGGGGAAAATGTTTGCAGGACTTCAGGACCTGAAGGATATTGATATGAAAGACACAAACCTATACATTTAATTGTAGTGTTTTACTTTAGTTTTTACTTATTTTGATGTACATAGTGAGCAGGGAACTTTAACATGTGCATTATTTTGGCCTTACTGGACAAGATCAATATTTTATGCATTTATTTGGATTACTTTTTAAAAGGTCTAATACTATGCATACATTGGAAAAATCTCTGAAATCCAATAAGAACAAGACCTTTATTAATTCTTCTTCAATTGTACCCTAAATCAAATAGCTTTCTACAAACATGTGCATCAAAATAGTTCCCAAAATTGCTGTTCACTTTCCCACCACTCTAGTCTGTTTTAGGGCAGTGGCGTAAATCTACATTTGGCCTTAAAGTGCCAAGTGGCCAAGAGTGCCTTGAAGGTTTATTAGTCTCTGGTTCATAAGGGAGTGAGTAAATATAAATTTCAAATGTCAAGGACTCTAAAGGAGAATGTTTGGCTTTTTTCATACTGAAAATGCTCAGTTCATTCAGAGCTCGACTGCAGCCCCAGCAGCTGTGCTGCCAGGAAGTAGAGAGGTGTGAGGGTAAGCTAGGGCTCTGATAAAACCAAAATCTTGAGTCATTTGGGAACCTGGAGGAAACAGACTCATACTATTTATCATGTGGGCTACCAAGTTCTCCAAGGCCAGTCCTAAAGGATTTAATATA
This sequence comes from Trochalopteron elliotii, assembly GCA_024734555.1. Taxonomy (NCBI): domain Eukaryota; kingdom Metazoa; phylum Chordata; class Aves; order Passeriformes; family Leiothrichidae; genus Trochalopteron; species Trochalopteron elliotii. Next base: position 578,357 of record JANPWX010000201.1, read on the forward strand.
GACTGGTTTAAAGATGCTAAAGGCCCATGTGTTTATTTTACCTGGTCTTTCTTTGTGAGAAGGGGTGCCAGGCCTACAGCTGACCTCAGCTGGGAGCAAGTTGCCTTGGCTATAGGAGCTACTTGGTTTTCCAGCAGCAACTGAGACCATATCAGAAGCTCAGGAGGCATATTTTTAACTTGTCCTTTAGAAATGGGCAGAGCCTGATTTCCCTTATTACCAGGATAAGGTCACTTAGCAGCCTGTCTGTGCCATGGAAAAGCCATCAAGTGGATTAGCAAGGGTAAGGAAAGCCCTGGATGTCACAACAACTTCTTCAATATTCTTAACTAAAACCAGAGTATACTCAGCCTAATCTTAACTCATATTTACTTTGGCACTTTCATTTGGAGGGATAATGAGAGAGATGTGCAGGAATATTTAGTTTGCAAGGAAGACTGAGTTGTGTTATCCCAGCAATGTCAGCACAGGACAATGGCAAGGGAAGAAGAATGACACTGCCTGAGTGGCAGAGGATGCTCTGGAGGAACAAGGGATTTTGTCTCTGATTGGGGCCAAATGCTTGAGCCTAGATTTGCTGAGCATCCCAAATATTTTCAGCAAGTGCTGGAGTAAAGAAAACTCGATGTTGCCCTTGCATATTTGCAGCCTTGCAGGAAGGCTGTGTAGCTGTGCCTGCTCAGCCCCAGGCAGCTGCTGGGCACTCCCAGCCTCCTGCTGGGTACACAGGGCAGTTACCACTGGACTGGCACGTTGGCCTGGGCTATTTCTCCTCTCACATTATGTGCCACAAGCAGGAAACCACAGTGGGATGAGCAAATTCCTGCACTACCCATGTAGAAGGCAATGGGGATGGGTAGAGATCAAGCTTTGGTGTCCCTACTTTCTTGTCTCCACTCTACCAACAGCAGAGGCGTAAAATCCCATTTTTTCTATTGACCTGCCTCTTACAGTAACTGGAGTTATTGCAGATAAGTGCCTATAAAAGCTCTGTCAACAATCATACAGGAATTTCAATGAGAAAATGCAATGCAAAAATGGTACTAAATAATTTTTTCCAGAAAAGAATTCTTCCTGGTAAACAAATCACAAAGCTAATGTTAAAGAACAAATTTTTGTCAAATTGCACAGGGTTATACACTCAAAGAAGATATTTTGTACATAATAATGAACTATCATTAGCCCATTTCTCTTATTTGTGTTTAGAGACACAGTTTGGACCTAGGGTTTACTCAGGTGTTTGGGACATGGACTTTCTTTTAAAAGGGATATTTTTGGCAAATTTTACTCTCCTTTAGTTGTGATCCTAGTCATGGAGGAGGTTCCTCATAGTGAGAAATTAGAGGAAATGTTCCCCCATTTCCGTGCCTTCACTGCAGCACGTGAAACTTGGTCACAGACCAAGGCAGGTTTTACAGAAGGACTTTGTAACACAGTAAAAACTACTGCAATGTTTGGTCTGGATACCTCCCACAAGACTTTAGGCATTGAAGGTGAATGTTGAAAATCTGAAAAGTCACAGCAGACCAGAGGGAGGAGAGACTGGAGTGACTACACTGACATTGTTGGGGTCTTAACTGGCTCTTTAACATTACATGAGCCTCTTCCACCATGACAAGAAGTCTCCTCAATTACTGCAAAGGCAGTAATTGATATCAAAGCTATCTGCACCATTTTGTTTGGAAGGCAATACTGCTTTGCCACTATCTCTGGGAAAACTAAATGAGTTCATTGTAATTGCTAATTCTGAACACTGGTGGATTTCCTTCAACAATTTACAGAGAAAAGCATGTCACAAACTTCCAGGCTCTTTCTTTGAACTACTAATTTTTGTTCAATGAACAACGTACGACTTGATCATTCTAATTTTTGTTCTGTATTTCAAATTAGTTGGAGAAATTTTACCTTGAAATTAGACTGCAGTATTTGCTGTTCCTGTGAAGGCATTATTTAATGATTTTCCATGTGCTACAAGTGGAGCAACAGGCATATGCTTCATGATATACTAATTGTATTTCAGTTCTTGCGTAACTTGCTAAAGTAAGAAAAAAAATAAAGTGTCCTAATTTGCTGTTGGAGCAGTAAGTTCTAGACTTGTTAGGAAGCTGCTCTCAATTTTAAAATTAGGGCTTAAGTTTCCCTGGTTTGCATTCCCAATATCATGGGTCTCAGTCATGTTTAACGTGGGGACATCACGTGTGTACAGCAGCTCCACACAGTGTCTCAGTGCCATTTTTTCCCTCCAATGATGATAGTGATGATGAGAGGCCCAGTGCAATTGGAAGGGACATCTTTGCTTTGTGGGACCTGACACTGCTTTTAAAGGATGATTTTTGCAGGTCCAATCTTGTGGCATATATCTAGAGAATGCAATGAGAACTGTCTGTAGGGTTTTCTTTCTGTTACATAGTAATACCTATTTAGAAGCACTTGCTTTAGTGAAGGTAGAAGAATATTGTGTAAATACATTTATCAAAATAAATTATACAGATAAAAATACCCAGGGTATTCCTTATAACAGCATATACTCAAAAAAATAAAAAGCTTTTAGATGTATCAGTTTTGAAGTAGATAGGAGTAAACAGACTAAAAGCTTTTATTAACTCAGTCTATACAATGAACTGGTAATCCAAAAATTGACTGAACAGATTGCCTCAGGGACATATAATAAAACAGAATAGTGTTCAAAATACACCTTGAAGAGAAACAGGAGCAAAGATATAAAATTATGGATGAAGATGAAACTTTAAATGATGGCAACTTTTTACAAGAATTTGAATTTCTACTCTCCTAATGGAATCTCTGGATATAGATATTGTCATTTTGGAGTCTTTGGTTCTGCACTGCCTGCAGTGGAGCAGTATTTGCTGTTCCTGGAAAACAAGCCTTCCACAAACGCTGGGAGGGGGAAAAACATAATTATGAGTATCAGATGAATTATACCATAGAATTTATGGAAATACTTATTACATTTGGTAATGAATTGGGTTTGTCAGTGGTTGCATAAATTTAGAATTTATTTCCTAAAATCATCCATAGTTTATTGGCAAGATGGAATTGGACAGCAGGTCCAGGTTTGGAAGTTGTATGTTTGATACTGGCAAAGTGGCACCAACAGTGCATGTTTGCAACTGAAGAAAAACCATTACAATATTTATCCAGCCAAATGTTTCATCTGATTAGTGCTAATCAAGCCACCAAGGGGAAATTAGTAAGATGTGGTGAAAAGGTTATCAAGTTTCATTTAGAATGAAATGCAACCAGAAAATACATTAAAAGAAATACTTAGATTTAATTTGGGAAATATCTTGCAGCAAATAATTAATTTTTATACACTTAATTTTCTCTTTCCACGAAAAAATCTCTCAAAGCATTTTGAGTCCTTGTCTCTGTCAGTGCACTAAATTAGGCTATATTTTGCATCCCTGGGGCATTTCTCCTGGAAAAGGAGTCCTTTTACCTTTTGGATTGTTGCTTTCTGTATCTGGGGATTTTGCAGCTTTGCAAAAGTTGTTGGAGCTCGTCCTGCACTCCTGCGCAGATTGACTCCCCTGCAAGCAGCTGCATTGCTGAATGACTCAATCTCTGAAAACAGTAGGTTTTCTGTAAACGTTTCTTAAATTACCTGGCAAAACATAAAGACAAATAAGAGGTGAGTGAGGCACATACCCTTTATTCCTGCAGTGAAAGCAGCTGGTTATAGATTTAAGAAAATGAGGAGTGGTGTTTTGCTTCTCAGTCCCTGCTACTACTGTGTAAATGACTCTATCCAATTAGAGTGTAATGTGTTGACTTTATTATGTGATGGCAGATTGTGCTTATGCTCTAACAACCACTGTAGCTCACCAGAAAATAGGTGTGCTCAAAGCATGATGATGCTTTGTTCAAACCAATGGTGCCAGTAAAATTACTTCCTCGCTGTGCATATTATGGGAAATGTCTTAAAAGCCTCTTTCCCTGGGTTGCCTGTGCTGGCATTGCCTCCGGTAGGAGCTTTGCCATTGACTTCACAGGCAGCAGGCAGAGGTCAAGCATTTCTCCAAAGAGACATCTGTGTGACACCAAGGGGCACTTTAGGCCAGGGCAGTGTTACTATGGGCCTTGGATGGGGCTTCAGAAGGAGCTGACTCTGTTCCCTGCTCTGGGGGAGATTCGCCTCCTTCACCTTGCTCAGGATTAAGTTCTTTGTCAGGTGGGGTTAAGGCTTTTTCCTCTCATTTGTTTGTCTGTACTTAGATCGTGCTCTGATGTTACTGTGTTAATGTGAGCTGCTGGATCTTTTTTCCCAGGTGTGACAGAGACTTGGTTGTAACATACAGTGCTCTTAAGCCCAACTAATCAAAGCATCCATCTTCAGAAATCTCTAAAGTCCTGCAGATATTAGCCTATGTCCCTGTGGTACACATTAAAATTTAAAAAGTCATGAATGCTATTCACAAATATATGCTCAGTTACTGAGTGTGCCACTTCCCAAATTTGACAACATGCACTGTACTTCATCAGGTAATGATTTTGCATCTGCAATTTATAAAAGTGACTACTTGACAGAAACTAATTTCTGCAGTTGTTTAAATACAAATTAATTTTGATCAGATAATCGGCTTTAAAAAGTACCTCTTGGAGATAGCATGTGAGTCCAGGTGGGTACTCCCTCATCCAAGTGGGTACCCCTCCTCCAAATCTCTGCAACATTCAGTATAATCAGACCAGAAACTTCCATATATGTCAAGATTCTATCCTGCTACCTGAATGCCGTTGCAAATATTTCCCAAATTCATTGGATATTTACATTACATGAAGCTGGAAGAAAATATCTTCAAAAGACCAGTTTCAAAGCCAGATTTTTCTCTTTCTCTTGCTAATCAATACACAAGCTTGTTCTCAAATCAGAACTAAAACCCCAGCAGAAGTTCAAAAGGAATAGTCATGGTGTGTTAGAAGAGTTTGGCCCTGAGAGAAGCTCAGAGGCTTTGATGGGGTCTGTGGGAGCACTCTGCTGCAAAATATTACCTTTTCTTGTGTTTGTTTTAAACTGCTCATGCTTCCTCACAAAACAGGCCATCCCTCTGTAAGGGGGCAGGCATTTTAACTCTGTCAGCAAGTGCTACAGCAGAATCTGAGCGCTGGGAAAACTGGGGGATGTGAAACCATCCCATTCAGCTGGAGGTCAGAACATGGATTGTCACTTGCACTTGTCTGAACATCATCTCCAGAGCTGGTGTCTCTCTGCTGCAGCAAAGTCTGGCTTGAGGGAATTATTTTATTGACTGTGTGGGCCAGTGAAACTGTGAGAATACACCAGCAGCTGATAAGGTGCTGGTTTAGCTCAGGGCCTGGGCCGGGAATCAGCCAGGAATAGGAGCAGGGATGGCTGCAGGTGCCACTGGGGTCTGTGTCATCAGCCAGCACCTCACAGCACAGATCCCTGCACCCACTCTGTGCCATCCCCCNACCTCACAGGACAGATCTCTCTGCACCTCTGCATGGCTGCTCTGCACAAAGCCTTTTAGAAATCTGGGCCACTTCCTCTAAAGGGGCTGACAGAGACAAATGTTTAGCTTCTGTTTGATTCTTAAGCTTACTGCAGGCTGATTTATGTGTATTGTCTATGTAGGGAAGCTTTCAAGAAACTTTCAAGAAATCTTAGTGGTATGGACAAATTTGGGAATCTAGTTTTTAATGTAGATTCATGCCACTAAAGTTGTTTTTTAAATTTTTTATTCAAGTGTTGTGTTTGAAACAGAGCTATGAGATTTAAATTATCTTAACTCCAATTCAAAAACAAAGTCCAAAATTAATTTATTATATGTTCTGCTCCTAGGTGGTTTAGTTAAGTAAACTTTCATTATTTCAACTAATGTAATATTTGAATGGGACTTGTAAGGCATTATGTATTCATGACTTTGTTTTAAATATATGACCAGCAACTTATTAATATTTCTGAGTTCAAATGTACTTAATCACTTGTGTTGCATTATGAATCACTCTGTTCTTGTCTGTAAGTTTCCATGGCAGAGAAGGATGCTCAGGGACTACTAATGGTACTAAGAGATGCAAAAAATCAGAGTACAGAGTATTTTTTCAAATTTTGCACAGATTCAAATGAAATATTTTCTATTCCTTCCAGGTCATTAGTTTAAAAGGTCCTTAAGTTAGGATAACTGTGTTAGTCAAGAGAAGGCTGTATTAAGCAATTTGAAAATTGAATTTTTTATCAGTTTTATGAAGATTGCTTCAAGGGTGTGGAATTTTTAATAACTTTCTTTTATGTTGAACTGCCTGCTGCAGCTTTCATGGGGAAATAGAAGGAGCTGGAGATGAAATGAATGCTAACATGTCTGCTTCCTGGCTTTACCTTAGCAATTTTATAACTGGCAAGAAACACAAAATCCCTTTTCTGCTGCAAATCAGCATCTTTGAAAAAAGCCCTGGGACAGTACGATGGGTTACAATTATTCTGTACTGAACTAATGGAAAACAGAACACTAAATTAATTGAAAGAGCAATCATGCTGTATTTCTGAAAAGTCAAGGTAAAATCATTTTTCATAATGAAAGGGGAAATAAGGAATATTTCTGGCATTTGACACAGTCAAGCTTTTATCTGGGCTTCTGCTGACATTAATCTTTGTCCACAGGCTGCTGAGGTGGAAATGTCTGTCAGAACTTACCCTGAGCCCTGTGTTTCCCATCCAGGGAGGTTTCTGAGCTCCAAGGGGGCTTTGCTGGGAGGGACCATGGGGGAGGGAGCAAAGGAAAGCAGAAACTTTGCTCATCAGCCCAGTTCAGCTGCAGGAATCACTGGTCCAGGCTCAGTTACAGGAATCACTGCTGCAGCCTGCAGGGCACAGGGAAGGCTCTGCTGGCCCAGGGTGCCCCTCAGCCAGGCTGAGACACACAGACCATGTGTTTGGAGGCTGAGAAACCCTCCCGAAAGAAGAATTTCACCAGCTATTGTTTCTCCTGTTACATAAAAAGTTTGTTTCCTCTTTCTCCCAAAACACATTGTTGGGTTTCAGTTACTGTGCATTTTCTGTTTAATTTTTTCCACCTGCTTTTCCTTTTTGGGCATGTTGGTCTCCCTCGTGTGACCTTGGTTTGTGCAAATAAACCAGTGTCTCAAGGACCTACTGTTCCCCTCTGTGCTGGCTTCAGAGGGTTAGTTTGGGGGCTGGCTGTAGAATTTGCAGGGCTAATACAGCACAATATTTAATAATTTATTTAACCAGCAGATTAATTCTGCTGAATTTTGAGCTCTCCCTGCTTTAAACCCATGATACTAAGCGTTTTGAAAAACAAACTGGGGCAGGAGTAGTGATGCTGTTTTTCTTGCTCAGAACAAAGCAAGCTCTCTTCCTTTCATGGTGGGCTCTCACTAATTCTTCACTCTTGATGGAGCATCAGGTTCACTCTGAGGACATTAAACACAGCACAGACTAATGCTGTTTCTCTGACAGCTTTCTGTAGGAAGCACTTCTGTGTTATATACAGGTATGAGGCCTGGCATATCTGACATGTATTCAGAGCTTGCAGTCTGCTTAATTAAATGGGGTGGTATGAATGTTGAGGGAGAAAACAGGCAGAATAAAACTAACTGCATTAAAAAAAAAAAAGAACAAAAACCCCCCCCCCCAAAAGATGCAATATGAGGGTAACCAAGGAATTGAAAATATTTTCAAAGTAGCTATAACTGTTAAAATTTTCAATACCACTTGTGTGCTTTGAACATTTTAAACAGCATGTAAGCAGTCACAACTGCAAATCTAAACATTCTGTCTGGCTGCGAGGATGTTGACCCTTTGGTTGTCACAGAGGTGCAGCTCATAGAGGAGCAGTGATTAAAAATGTTGGGTTTTTTCTCTTTTTGATATTTAAATAAAGAAGTGGTTGGTTTTACTACTGACACCCGAAAAATATCTCAAGTTTCTTAATTGAAAAGGTGGTTTTGGGGAAGTATTAATGCATTTATGGGAGAGCTGTTTTCAGTGCCAGGCAATGATGCTCTCAGGCTGATTTCTCTATGTGGAGAACAGGTTTCTCAGCTCTGTTTGTGCAGAGTTTTCCATCAGTGTGGGAGGTTGTGCCTCCCAGCTGCACCTGCTGCCATTTTGTTTTCCTCCACCAAGAGAAGCATCAAGAGATAATTCATGTTAACATTTGAGGAGTGCCACAATGAAGCCCTTAATGGCACATTTAGTTTAAATTTTAAAGGTTGTCTGTACTGGAATATCTGTAAGAGATTGAACTGCCATACAACAAATTCCAAATATCACTTTGAAAATGATTGTTAAGTTAGTGTTAATGTTTCCTTGTGGCTTCTGGATGAGTTTTCATTTGAGCTCATAAAAAGAACTGCTTTCTCAATATTGTTACCTGTGGATTTTACTTCTGATTTCAAAGACTTTCGTGCTTAACCCTGAGAAATTTTTCTTTCCTTCCCAAACAGGAGTTGCAAGAGTGAGAACACTGAGTGTTTTTTCCAGAGAAAACAGATTGAAGCAAAAAAATAAAGCACAAAATGTGTACATATTTAAAAGGGTTTCATGTAATGGTCTTACAGATGAGTGTACATGTGGTATTGTTATGTGCAGAGTACATGTCTATTGTTGTATACTAAACTGGGACTTTGGAAGTAAAAGTCCTTCCTGAGGTGCCAGAATAACGTGCAGGTTTGTATGGGCCCACTTTAACACCATATATAATACATATGCATGTATATATATATAAACATATATTATCATGTACAAGGTGTACTCAGTCCTGCAGGTTAGTAGATGACACTCTTTCCTTGGGATGGAGTTCCACGTCTGCCTCTGAGGTGCAGTCAGAAAGTCAGAATTTTCTAGGAAAAATAGAATAATAACACTGGTAACTAAAGATGAAAACCTTTTCATAGCTTCAGAATTTTCTCAGATTTTATACCCTCTTTGTTAGTGTGATCATCAGTGATCTATGACAGAAATTTCAGATGTCTATTTTACAATCCAAAGTGCTCAGTAAATGTTTTTATCTTTAAAATCCAGGCTGAAGAAAATACCCCAGTACAGAAATCTGATAAGCAACTGATCCTTGAAGTTCACAATGCCAAAGGCAGCAGCATTTGATGACAGGTTTTACCTTTTGTTGGTTACTGGCTGTCATTGAATACTCTGCATGTGCCATTTGCAGCTCAACAGTAGATTAATGTACAGAGCAATGAAAATTTTAATGGGAAAGAGAATTTGATTGCTCACCCTTCAAGAGAGACCCCACTGCTAGAGCTCAATGTAGCCTGAACCACCATGGGCTTAGATTTGAAAACCATCACTTCTTTTCAGGAATCTCCTTTAGTTTTACCCCCTCTCCATGGCAATTCAACCCAGCTTTCCTACTCTAAGGCTGGCAAGAAGAAAAAGAGAAGGCAGAAGTCAGCTGTCTAGTTATTACCAGCAGAAAAAAGAAAAGATCAAGCACTGAAGTTCTTGTGAGAAAGAACTCTCACAAGTTCTTGTGCTTAAGTCTCAAAGGATTTGGATAACAAGAAAAACATCAGACTTAAAAACTCTAATGTTTCTTTCATACTGTTGGCTGAGGAATCCAAAGACACTTGAGTGTTTCTTGCCCAATGCTGAAGCTTAGAATACTAGCCAGGAAGAAGAAAGGTGGAAAATTTCAGATTAGCTGAATAAAGAGGCAGTATTAACAAACCATTGGAAGTTATACAGGGTTTCTATCCTCTCCTTGGAGACGTTCTGCTACTTTTCTAGTTTAAGAAGCATTGAAACATGGATTTATAGTTCCTTCCTATCCCAAACTAGCTTACATTTTTAAGCTATTTGACATAAAACCAAAGGTTTTTAGAACTATTGAAAATAACTTTGTTGCCTACTTTGTAGTTTAGACTTTGATACCTTTTGGTAAGGCTGCTGGATTTTTCTTTTTCTTCATGGACTTCTCAGTCATAGAAACAGAAAGCACTGAGAATGTGAAATAGTCTGGAAATGTTTGCTCTTCCATCAAGAAACACAACATGTCCTTTCAAAGCTTAATTGAGCAGCACAAAGCTAATTAGCTGTCCGAAGACATGGCATTTAATTCACAATCCAGCATTAATTTGTTCTACAGACTGAGCTTATCTCATATACAAATGCCTTTGCCCTGTGGCTTTCCAAACAGCTGCAATATAAAAAAAAAGACTGATAACTCTGTCATGTAAATGTTGCTTGCTTCCTTCACTTGTGCATAAAATATTGAACTGGATGTGAATTGTAATTGGAAAGTTTTCACGGTCACAATGAAAAAATAATTTGTATTTTTATTCCCTTCTGGCTGGGAATAATGTTATCACTCTGGGAAGCAAAAGCCTTCATTTGAGGTTTGTGCTAGATTATCATTTACAACCTGTTAGCCTAATGTGTAATTTAGATGGTATATTGAATAAATAGTTTCAAAGCTTTTTTGTGGGTAGTAAATAATTGCCTTATCACTTTCTCTTTATTGTAAAATTCCTAAGTATATTTGTTAAGCTATTAAAACACAGAGGAATTGCTGCAGTTTATATGAAGGAAGTTTTATGTTGTTAATCTTTGAAGCATATAGCATCATTTTCAGAGGCTATTTAACAGATTCTCTCCCTTCTCCATCTCCAGTAAGAAAGTCATGATTTTCTTACGATTTGCAATGAATGAATTCATGAAGGATGACTTTTCATGCCCAAATGCTAAAGCCTATAGTGTTACCCCGGTGTCTTGCTGAATTCATTGTTCTACAAATGTTTGCAATCAATTTCCCCTCCTCTTAATACCAGCTGGTGCTTTTGTACATTGCACTGTTTCTTGAAAGACCCCTTAGGAAAGAAGTTTTGATCCTTTTCACAGAGACCAAATGCAGCTGGTCCTTAAAATACACTTGTAGTAAGGTTATTTTTCCCTAAAAATTTTTCGTTGGCCATCCATGCCGAAGAATTTGGAGCTGCTCATATGGGACCCTGGGCTTTCTCCAGGCTCTGATGAAATCTCAGGAATGAGATTTCAGCATAAGTTCCATTTTAGGAAGAGTCTTAAAGGGCAAAGGGGCAGAGCTGGTGCATACTTGGGCTGCCAGAGACTGGGAGTACAGAAGGAGAATGTGAAAGAGAGAAGGAATGAGAGAAACACTTATTTCAGAATGGCTGGAAGAGAAAACGGGCAGTAAGAGAATGTTTGCCAGTGAAGTGAAATGTGACTTCCCAAAATTTAACACTAATCCATATCAAGTGATTAGGGATAGCAAATAAAGATTTCTTTCTCCTATTAAAATTTTGTCATGCAACCTTTTCTCACAGATGGCTTGTTCTAATGTTCCATTCTGGCTGGTGCCTGGAAATGAGTGGATATCAATCCACTCCCTGTGAGCCTGCTACTCTGCTGTTGAGTGTCCTGTGTATCCTCTCTGACACCCCCTCTGGCCCATGTGTCTTTATTCTCTACTCTGTGGAGTCCCTTAACTGCATCTTCCTTAGCCTCAAGTTGGTCAGGTGGGTGTGGAAATAAAAAGTAAGGAAATCACATCATTATTTGCTCATGTAAGTTGGTTTCCCAGTGTAGACTAATAGAGTGCCAGTGATTTATAAAGGTTATATATCAAGGAAAGAGATAATGGAAAGGTATTTTCCATTTTCAAACTTTAAGCAGAAAAAAAAAGACAACTCTATGAATTTTATTGCTAGGTCATAATTTATCTTCCTTGTAGTTAACATGTCTTTATTGAAAGAAGCCAGTGTTGAATTTCAGGGTTTATAGGAAGCTGTGGGTACTGTGCTTCCAACCTCAGCTTGCAGCTGCACACCTAGATGAGGTTTCTGGGGCAGGCAGCATTCAGCTGGTGAGTGTTCCTGAGCATTGTCTCATTTTGCACTCTGCCTCCTCCATCCTCTTATGAACCCAAAGTGAAGCAGTTTCCCATGGGGTTGTGCTTCCCTCTCTGCCCTACTTCGACTGGAGAAGTGTCTTCCCCTCTCCTGGAGGACAGCAGGGATGATCCAGCCACCAGATGGTCATTGTGCAAATGGGAAAGAGAATTTTTACCCAGGTGAAAGATGGAAAATGACTGATCACCTTCTCAGGATAACAGATGGGGAGACAATAAGTCTGTCCACAAATGAGTTTTTCTGGGAACATGACCTCCAGTTGATACACTGATGTTGCTGATTTATTGAGCTGCTGATCACTGTGTCCTGCTGCAGCCTCTGAGTGTGTGAGCACCTGGGACAGGGCTCTGCAGCTGAGGTGTCACAGGTGTCCTCCACAGATACACACACTGTGCACTGTGTTGTGTGAACAGAGAATGAGAGTGATGAGAGATTGGGAGATATTTATAGACTCACCATACTTTGCACACAAATATGGCAACAAAAAAAATACGGTGCTTGTCATTTTGAATATGTTAAAGTTTGGAAGACGTTAAATAATGCACAAAAAGTGCTTTGGCTGAGAGAAGTTGAGGGGTGTTCTGTGCCAGGGTAGAGCATTGAAAGGGGCAACGTGACTGGAGCAAGAGGAGAAACTGATTTTGGTTAACACATTTCATTGTTGTTATTCTGCCTGTTCCTAAACTCTGTGCAGGTTTTCTTGATTAGCATGTTGTCACTCCATCTAAATGCAAGATGTGTCATGAAGAGAGGTTCACATCCAGTAGTGCTTGCCCACAGTGTTTGAAAACCTGGCTTTTCAGACTTGTTGGGTTTTTTTCAGCTACCCAAGACAGTTACTTTTCATCTGGAATGCAGTTTTAAAAATATGGTGCATATCTGGCTTCAGCTACAAGATCTCCAGACTTTTTGAAGTAGCAATCTCCATGTTGGTTGTTTAAATCTGACATTTAGTTCTAGAAAATCTAGAAATAACCACCAGCTTTGGACTGATGGTCTGAGCTAAGCAGGAGAGGACTGAAAGAGGGACTTTTCTTTGGAGATCCTCAGGTGAACAGCTTATAGGTACTTTGCAGTGAAATATTTAGAACATTCTGCCTTGATTGTTGCTGTTTTTAAATTTGTGCTTCTGACCAAATATTTGTCTTTGAAATACTTGAAGAACAAGTTAGGATTATTACAATTTATGACTATTTAAATTTCAGAAAAGTTTGTATTATCAGTTTTATTACAACTGAATTAGTTCCTTTTGATAGCTAGACTGTGTTATCTACATAAATAACTTCATTACACATCCTCACTTGCAGCAATCCTTCATTTTGGCACCAGCTTTAATATCATTGTTTATTCTTATCTATTATGTTCCATGAGAGATTTAGGAAAGGTTTATTTTTTTATTAAATGGCAACAGTTATTGCTGATGGATGATAATTTATAACTCTGTTACCAGTAAGGAAGAAATAAACCTTTTGTTTTTATTATGCTCTTGCTATGAAAGAAATGGCTGATTGCTGGTATAAAAGAAATAAAACAACTCATACATCCAGGAAAGCTTATTGCATTATCAGGCAATACACCTGCCTAACTGATGAATAGGACTCAGTCTTGCAGTTAATAAAAACTGAAGTTATTTCAGGCTGAAATATTGTAGAATAAAACAACGCAAATATTGTTCATGACAATTTCACGATCATAAAGAAATTGGAGGTCTTAGCTGAGAATTGAGGAAAATCAGTAATCTGCTCTAAGTCCAGGCTTTTGGCTTTTCAGATTCATCTTTTGTATTGTTTTCTGAATGTCAAAATGGCTATTTTATCTTTAAATGTTCAATTTGAAGATGAAAATGACTACCTGCTAATGTAAGTATTGCAAATTTATAAAATTATATGAATTTTCATTTAGTTTTTTCTTAAAATGATATAAAAAATATAATCATTTGCATAACAGACTCCAGTCTTTCTAATGATAGCTAATTAACAAGTAGAAAATTTTTGCTCAGCAGTATTTTACTAGTCCATCACTAGACTACTATCCTGTGAAAATAATAAACAGCCCAGCAGAAGCAAATTGAACCACTTCCTTTCCAGTTTTTTCCCTTTTTCCACCAGCAGCAGCACTGTGAAATAGGCTACACAGGTTCCAGAGATGAGAAAAAAGGATGGGACAGCAGAATGAAAAGAATTCATAAAGAAGGCAATGATTAAAATTAAATTTTGAGGGAGGACGAGGCATATGGCAGTGCTGGTCATACTGTGAGTGGGAAACACAAACCCTTTGTTATGCTACTCTGAATGTATTCCATAAATGACAATTCTCAACTCATGAGGTCCATAATTATTTGAATGAAATTTGATGAAAAGGCTGACATTACAACTTTTAGATAGAAGACATTTGCAAAGCATTTTTGTCCTTGTGTCCCCAGGACAAGATTTTTTTGGGTGATGTTTGAAAGGAGAGTTGGACTTTGTAAGTTCAATGAAAATGTCTCTTACATTTTTGCCTCAGTTACACACACCTTCAAAATAAGTTTTAAGTAATCTTTTGGACTTTCCATGACAATTATTCTTGTCACCTTCTACATACACTAAGCCTTGAAAGTGCAAATTAACTGTTCCTTCTTTACTGCTACCTTGTTTCATTAGATTTTGTGTTGGCTTTCCATGGTTCCCATTGGAGTGTACTTTCTGATTCCTGTCCCCTTTGAGTAAGTGAAAACATATTTATTTTGTAAATAGATGCTTTTTGCAGTTTGATGTACTTCAGGTCTTTAAGGTCAGAGAAATTCTGCTCAGTGAAAGAACAGCTAGGTGACTTCTGAAGCTTCTAAAAGCAAATTAAATAAGATATTGGGAAGTAGCTGTCAGAATCAAAAAATATTTGGCTCCACATGGTATATTGCAGCCTTCCTAAATGCTAAAACAAATTGTTGGTTATCAGAAAAACAAACCAGGTCTCAACTCCCCTTTTCTTTACATCATTCTGAAATGCTAACACATAAGCACTTCTGGAAAGCAACCATAATGGCTATTCAATGAAACAGAAAAATTATCCTCCTCAGAAGGCAAGACCATAAAAATTACAAATTTTTTAATAATTTATTTCCCATTACTCTATCTGACACATTCTGGCTCCTCTTTCAATCTCCCTTTAAAAAAAGAAAACATCCAGGAATGTACACAGAGTGTTCTTGTTATGTTTAGGGAGCATGTTGCCCTGAAAAATCAAACCTCTGAATTACCTGGGATAGAGTTGTGGTGGATTGGTACCTTGGCTGCCAAACTTCTCCCAGCTGCTTTCCTACTTCCCCTCTTCAGCTGACCAGGGAGAAGTTAGGATAAACATGCTCCTGGGCTCAAATGAAAATAGGGGCATCACTCACCAATTACTGACAGGAGCAAACAGACTTGATTTGTGGAAAATGAATTTAATCTGGAGCTGGGGTGCAGTCCCTCTCAGGAACACCTGCTCTGGCCTGGGGTTCTCCATGGGCTGAAGTGTAGATACCTGCTCCAGTACAGTCCTCTCCATGGGCTGCAGGGAAATTCCAGCTCCAGAGCCTGGAACAACTCCTCCCTTTCCTTCTTCCCTGGCCTTGGTGTTTGCAGCACCGACCTTGGTGCGTCTCACTCCTCGCTGCTTTGCAGAATGTCCAGCACAGAATGTCCTCTCCTCTGTGAGAAGAGGCTTCCTGCAGCCAAAGCAGCTGCAAATATACCTCTGCAGAGAACTGCAAAGCAAAGCAAGCTGCAAAGCAGTTCTCTGCTCAGGACTTCCCTGTAAGAAGTTCACTACAGTGTTTCAGAGCAGAGAGCCTTCATGGGTCAGTTTGGCAGAACTTCCAAACTGGAAGTGTTCACAAGTGAAACCCAGGGAAATCTGAATGCTTTAGATGCTAAAACATATTTATTGAAGGTAACACTGACTCTTATGAGGCTCTGCAGAAAACTGCCAATTGCAAAAGCTGTTAGTTTGCATCCCTGGTGTCTGGATGGCATCTAAGTTGTCCTTTTGTTGAACTCCCTTTTCCATCAATGAGGAACATCAAAGGTGGAACACAAAGAGAAGTTAACTTTGTTTTATAATTTGATGCTGTACAGTTCAGACACAATGTTGTGTATCATTCCAGCATGTAGTTCCTCTCAATTTACGTTGAATAGGATTCACTGGAGAGAATTCTGTCTCTTGTCATTCTTATAATGGACACTGAGTTTTCCCAAAGAAGCCTGACCTAATTCTCTTGGCAATTCTGATGCTATTTCTAAGACAGTTCAAGGAGTATAAATTAATATATCCCCTCTGATCATAAAAATCAAAGCAAGCATCACACATTAACAGCAGACTGTGACCCCAAAGTTTCAATAAGCTAAGAACAGTGTGCCTCAGCCAGGTTTTTCATGTTCAAAGCCTTGAGCCAAGCCAAAAGGTCTTGAGTAAGGTCTTATGCTCTTTGTGAAGACCTAACATTTAGATTTTATGGGGTAAGACACTGGGAATTAGAAAAGTCCAGCTTTTTCTGGTTCAATACCACAGTGAACAACATCAACGCAGTATTTTCAAACCTTTAGCTGCTTTTGTGCTTCCCTTTAGCTCATTATAATTCTGCATGCTGACATACTTATTCTTAAAAGGCTGTGATGAAGTTTTTGCCATGGAGAGAGATTTTCAGCATGTTGAAATGGATCCAAAGGAAATATATCAGCTTCTTCCAAGACTGGAGCTATCAAACAGAGTAGAGGGGAACACACTTTCCCATAACACCTTCCTCCTGAAAAGATCAAAGCAGGTGAAGTTTTATAATCACTAGACTCATGTGAAGTTTTCCCTTGTTTGGGAATTGCAAATTTTCTTTGATTAGAAAGAGATTTTCTGAAAGACATCTGTTTTGTACAGTGATTAAAACGTAATAACCTCATGACATTTCTTAATAGAAGCTTTAGCAGTCAGCAATTTGACCTTTCCTTATTGCTTTGTGGAATATATTTATGCATATATGAAAGAAAATGCTAGAATTGACTGCTTGTGTCAAGCACCTCAGATAAGAGCACGTACAAGTTTTAAAATTGGCAGTATATTGAAAATTTTGGAGTTGAAATCAAGTTATTTCATAAACTTGGGAAGAATCTTAAGTATCAGTCTGTACTTATGAGCAATCCCACAGTAATAAGTCATTCACATGCACATAATAAAACTCTAAAAATACTAGTACTAGGCTAGGGAAGCAGCTGACTTACAGTGAGTTTTAGAAGCAAAGCTGGGAGAAAATGTATTTAAAATGAAGGAACATGTAACACCTAGACAGTGTAATTTAAAACCTGGCAGAAGAAAAGAAGTTGACTGTATGTGTTATCAATGAGTATTCCCCAAACAATTTAGTAATTTTACTGTTTTCTCATTTCAGAAAGCAGTCTCTAGCATGGTAAAGTGCTACAGCTTTTTTTAGATGTGATACCATTCTGTCTTAATGCTCAGTCATAAGGTCATTTTACTGAGTGTAGGAGTGAATGTTCTGAGAGTCAGAAATTCAAGTAATTAAAGCAGAAGTCAATTTCAATGGCTTAATTGGCTGAATATTCTTTGCCAAGTACAGAAAATGCCATAAGGTTGCTTTTTGTGAGATCTATTTATCTACACAATTCTTCCACGGAGTTGCATTTTCTCATTCTTGTGGTCTTGTATGTGCAACAAGCTCTTTGTGAATTGCTAACCTGCTGCATGTATCTCCAGATAAAATGATGCAAGTTGCAGATTTTTTTCCTCATTACTTATTATTCTTCTTCACATAAAGTTTTAGATTTCCTTAAAACTTTGCAGCTGCTAAACGAGAAAAAATTCCTCAGAACTCCCACTGGAGCCTCAAGGGACTTATACACATGCTTCAATATTTGGTTAAATAAAATGAGGTGTGGATTTGTATCCTATATGCTCTTTTCCCTTCTACAAATTGCTATAAGTATTAACACCCACTCATTTTCAGGACTTACTGAACCAGGGCAAGCTTTACCCAGAGGCACTAACCCACCAGCTGTGAGGGGTTTACTCTGCATTGCAGTGGCTTTTGCAAGGCAGCTCAGCTCAGCTCAGTGCTTAGCACTCCTACTAAAAGGCAAAATATTCTCCATACGTGCTAGAAGTGTGTCTGATTTCATTTTTGAGTGATTAGTTGCCTTTTACACAATAGTACTGCCTTTTACACAATAGTACTGTTTTAAACTGTTCAGTTTTTAATTGTACAATTATAAAATGTGCTTGAAATTAGGATTGTGTTAAGGGTTTTCATTTAATGTTTTTAAAGTAGGCCTAGAAATCAGATTATGTTGACTTTCCATGGGGTGGTAGCTATGTAATCACTTTTAGCCCACTGCAAGCATAAGGTAAAACATATCAATGTAAAATCATGCACGTGGACACCCTGTCTGTGAAGGACTGAACTCAGACTGCAACTTGCACAGCGAGATCAAAGACAGCATTAGAGCAGAGCCAGCAATATAATCATGGCAGCCCAGGCAGGGGTCAGAAACCCAGCCAGGATTTACTGCAAGTTCTCCCATTTGGCCCCTGTGCTGTGTCAGGAGTATCAGGATCCTACTTGCACAGTTATTTGGTGCTGAGATGCCTATCAGAATTACAATCATATCTTTGACTGAAGTGAGGACAAGTTCTGAGCACTGAAGTCACTTTTGAAAATGAGATTTAGCTGAGTTTGAAAATTGGATTTCCCTGGTCTATTGACAGGCTTCTAAAGGACCAGCCAAGTGGGACGGAAAACAGGTTTATAAATGAAATATGTTATTTACTGGAGGAACATTAGGGATGCCTCTGGTGAAGTGTTTTGAATAAGTTTTCCACTGAAACTATTAGTGAGCTGAATTCAGAAAAAAGTAATGGCTTCATTAGTTGCTATGATACAAAGTAAAGTAAAAAAATATAACAGTTCTTATACTGTTATAACTTCTAGTGCTGTAAAATAAAATGTTCTGCATCTTATGGACACCGTGGGTTTAACTCACACTTCCAAAACTTCCCAGAATATATAAACAAGTATTCTGTTTTTCCACATCAGGTGCTTGAAAAGCTTATTACAGCCTGCTTCTGCAGCTTAGCAGCTTCTCTATAGTACAGTGACTGGTGTTTGATATGTGAATAAAGCAGACAAGACACATCATAGAATATAAAAGGATGAAAACCAGAATGCTCCTCATTACCCCTGGTTTGTGCTCTCAGAGGTGTAAAAAACACCTGACTAGCACTGGAAATACATGCTAAGTTTTCTGCATCAAGAGGTTTCTGTGACTTTCACAGTGAAGTGTTTGCATAAAAGCAATTCTTTTGTACAAACATTTATATCCATGAAAGTGTTTACATCTTAATCTGAAAAGAGAAATTATCACATTATTGGAGAAAGGCTCAGTGTCCTAAAACTGCCATGTCTGCATGAGGATAATTAGCTTCTTAATTGCATGGCAAAGCACTCAAGGCTTCATTGGAGATCAGAGGTGCCATTGAGCTAAGCTTTATAAGCAAAATTGTAGACACTTCCTTCTTCTTCCTGTATGTCTTTTCCTCTAAAATATGTTCTGCTTTGGATTTTGGCCCCACTTTACTTCAAACTAGGTGAAGAGGACCTGAGGTAAGAAAAGAGTAATAGTGAAGACATCACAGAAAAATACTGTGAAGCTCCTTCAGAGGAAAAAAGATTATTTACTGCATTAATATTTTAATTCCTCATTGTTTTCTTCCCTCTTGCAGTAGTCTAAGTTTAAGACATCCTTATGTAAAAGAAAATGGCACCATAAAACCCATGTTAGTCTGTAGAAGACCTTAGTTCAATTTCCTGTATTTTCATGGTGTTTTGGAAACCAGAGCTGAGGGGGACTTCAGAGAACTGCAAAAGAAAATGGAAAAAAAGGGAATTTTAGGACTATATTACACTATGAGTCATATTTTCCACTGAATTACAGAGTGCTAAACTTTACTGGATTTTCTAAATACACTGCAAACAAGCATTTAGCTAACCTGAAGGGGAGAAGGGAAGGTAAAGCCTCTTTAGCACAGTGGTCAGATTTTGACCTTTCCCACCACAGTATGACTGCACAGCATCACCACTGGAGTGTGAAGTGAGTGATATTGTGATGCCACACACTGGATTCAGGATCAACATATTACATTTGGTGCAACAAAATCAACCTGTACTTGAAAGGAAGAAAATCTGTTAGTGCATTCAGGGCTTGAAAAACATTGTACCCAAGGTGAGTTTACCTTGAAATTCTTGAAGACATGGAGGATGGTGACAAAACAATGGGTGAGGCCTAGATCACCCTGCTTTATAATATAGAAACCCAACTTTATACTTTAGAAAATGTAACAGCAGAGAACAATTGTGGCACATGAAAATTTTCTCTCCCTACTCCATAGATTTCAGACCTATCAGAAAAGTGGTCAGGAAGTTATCAGGTTCCTGACAAATTCATGTTTCCTCAGTTTACAAGTTATTCACTTGGAGGTTTTGATGTGTACTGGAGATGGAGCACATTCAAACAGTCTCACAGACCCATGTGCTGTGCCTGGGTGCTCACCACTGAAGCCAAGTTACTGCTGACAGTTTGCTGGAATGTGTTTGTTTGTCTCTCTTTTAAATTGTTCACTTGAAAAATACTGATCCAGGGGTGTGTAGAGTGCTAAGATGGATCATTCCCCTCCTCAAAGGGTGGNCCCATCTTGAGGCTGCCTCATCTCTCCCTTCCCAGGCTGGCCCCAGAGTATTTAGAGTAGGCTGACCTGGGCAGGTTTTCTGGAAAACCTGTAGCTGGTAGCAGCAAATCCTCCTGTCCCCTAGGGGCTTCTTCCAAGGGGTCTGGGAACGGGAAACAGTGGAAAAGTGAAACAAATCATTTGTATAGAAGCAGGGAAAATGTCCACTTAATTTTGTGTGTGCAGAGGGTGATCTGAACAGTATTTCACTGAGATGTCTCTGTGTCTTGAAATGCGGATTCATCTTTTTTCTTATGAATTCTTTCAGAAATTACTCTTCAAAAATGTGTCAAGCCATGTAATAGATTTGTGTGGCTCTGACAAATTACAGGAAGGAACAAAAACATTTCTCTCTCCTTACTAAAAAAAAGGCCAATTTAAGACACTTTTCAATGTGAGTAGTTCTAATTTAATGTCATCTCAGTAGTCACATCTTCTCATGCATCCAATGACAAAACACACAACCCTTTGCAGAGGCCCATGTGTCATTAAAAGAAATTGAACATATTGATGAATGCTCCTGAAATAATTTTTTCTCTTTCCAAGACTGCAAGGATTTTTAAAGCAGTTGCTTCGGATTTCATTTCAGACAACACTGAAATGCTTCACTGTTACTTCACTGTGCCCAAAGATTTCAGCAGTTTATGGTATTCACAAATCTGTGCTGAGAGGTGTCCAGGGAAGTGAAAATATTACGATCTGGGTGCAAACAGATATTCAAACACCTTGGATGGTACCATCCAGTAGAAAATACGATGCTCCCTTAACTTTGTAACCCTAAGCATGTCAGTGTCAAAGGACTATGAAGAGGGTTTTTTTCCTCTTTATTTTCAGTACATTCTTGAAAAAAACAAAGCTAAAAGTAAAATCACTGAGGCAAGCTTTGACACATATATTCTTACTAAAATTTCTCTTGAATACTGATTTGTTTGTACAGGTTTGGTTTGCATATAATCCTGTACTTGTCACTGAAATGTTTTCCTTATCAGAAACATGACAGAGAAAATGAGTCTTCTTTAAAAAAAAAACACTCAAAAAATTGGTAAATGTTTGTATCATGGATTCTGAGAGCTTGCTTGTTAAGCTGTATTATTTTCTTTTGCCACTAAGCTTAAATGAGAGCTCTTATTTCACATCACAAGCTTATGGAATTTCTTTGGTAAGCCTGGCTTGTTACTGGTCCTGCCACTTATACAGCCTAATTTACAATGGTTATCAATGGTTTGAGCTCCCTGTGACTTAAACGGGATTTGTAGATGCTCAGCAGTTTTAAATATCAAGCCAATAATTTTTTTCAGCAATTTATTTTACCCTTTGATTTTTCTAGTCTTTTGGGAAATAGTATTTTGGCTGAAGTTTTCCATTTTTGGCTTGGATCTCCCTTTCTTCCCATGGGAAGGAACTTGCTTTGTAGCCAAAAGTTATCAGTTATCTCATAAAAAAGGTGTATTTTAGTGATAACAATAAATTAATCATCATAGTAAGTAAGAAATCTACCAGCAAGCTCTCTATTTCTTATTCTATGAGATTTGCACTTTTCTTCTTAAACTTTGTTCCTCTTCTCTAATACCAATTGTTTCAGTTATTTTTTGCATTTGGACTGTTTTTGCTACCACACAAAAGTGTGAGTGGAAGATGTCTGAAAACTGTACAATGTCATAATCAATGCTGTATTCAGTATGTGACATCAATAGATTTAATATCAGAGCTGTAGCTTCTGAGGCACCCTAAAAAGGCAGACCCTCTAGCAGTCAGCTACAGCTATCTTTGTCCCTATATCCCATAACTGTTATAAAATTGTGACCCATGAGTTGTAGCTTTTTGCAGATAACTGAAATCCCTGGAGTGCTGTTCACCTTGTGCCAGGCCAGGAGCTGCTTTGAAGTCCAGAGCTGTGCACAGTTAACTGCTCTGTCAGATTTTGTTTCTTGATAGAAACCATTATCAGCTCACCCACAGCCACTCTGCTGTTCTTTGGATTTTATCTTGACTTACAGGGTTTTTTTATTTTGTATGCAGATTCTTAAATCCTCTGTTTGTACCCAAAATTATTCAGCCTCACAAGTGTATTACTGAGTTCTTGCAAAATGCTTGGACGTGCAGTTTCAAAGCAAGGTATATTAAAGAGCTTTGTGGGGTTGTTCAAGTAATGATCTCCCTGAAGTGATATTCAATTCACTCTGTGTCTACTTTGCTAATGATGGCCTGAGATACTGGTAATTAGATCTGTATCTGTGTAGTTTTTCAGAGGAAGAGGAAACCAGGAAAAACTGACAGGAGAAAAAGAAAGGCTACATGAGGTTTTCCGAAGTGTGTTATAGACAAAGGTCCCTGCCTTGCTGCTTGTAATGTAGAAACAGGAGTAACAGGAGGAAATCTTAAGAAAAACACTTAATGTGATGTAAAAAAACCCCTCAGTGATCAGCAACTTGGATCTATTTATTAATAAACACCCCGTTTTCATTGCATATGCATTCATGCCAATAGCAGATAATTTGATGCATGTATGTAGCAGAAGGAGAATGTGTGCAGTGTGTACTGAAAAGCCTCAGTGCAGAGATAAAGGTGAAATGAAAAGTTGGAGATGAGAGAAGCAGTGAGGGAAAGTGAGGAGAAGTCAGGAGAGAGAGATTGACTCAGATATGGGTGTAAAGAGATGGAATTGAGAATAGGATGGTTAAAGTACAAGAAAGGTAGACAGGGAAAATAACACTAGAGGAAATGAAAGAAAGAAAAATTGCAAAGAAAGTTGAAAGAAAATAATGGGAAAGAAGAAAGATAGGAGAAAATAGGGCATACTTGTGTTGCCTTCAAAAAGCTGTGCACTGGCACACTACAAAGACTAGAAAACATAAAGAAATCCTTTTTCCTTCTGCAGGGAACAGATTTGTGACTGGAAAGATTGAGACTGGAAAATATTGTTCCAAACAGTGCTTTTGGGCACAGTAAAAATGATTATTTGTCTCTAAAAATTTCAGTGTGAGCAAGAACAGCACTGGGGAAGAGGCTGGTGGTCCTGGCAATGCAGTGGTTGCTCTGAGAAGCAAAGCTACATGCCAAATTATCTAATCTATGAACAGATCCAACACCAAACCCTTACTTTAGTGCTGGACTGGGATTGCATGATCAAACCTGACAATGGTTTTATTTATCTGCTCAGAATTTAGCTTTGCTTAGGGATCAGCTCCCAAATCCTCCCCAGCACTTTTGCCAATCCCAGCTGTGCTTTGTGGCAGCACAGGTTTTGGCAGGAGGCTTTTGGAAGCAGGTCCCAGATCCAGAGCCAAAGTACAGGAGATGCTGCTGGACCCCATCTCTGTGGGAGAGCAACTGGAACCAGACTGCAAGTGGGATTTCCTGGTTTAGGCTTCCAGGACCTGCATCTTGGGACACATCAGGAAGATGCATTGTTAATGTGTCAAGTGGGCATGGACCTGCCCCTGTCTTTAGTGGTTGCTGTGATATCTGAGATGTTGTAAGCCGTTGTGTTTTCAGGTGTAGGTTTAAATCTAAGCCATTTTTCTGAGGTGCAGATAACATCGTGTGCTCAAATGGGAGGCCACCTGGAAGGTGCCAAGGATTTTCTAATTTTTGTCAGAATTTTATTTATCTTGGATTTGTTTTGAAACTCACTTATTCCTGGTAGAATTTATTTTTTACTTACTAGCACATATTAGAATTGGAACGAACTGTTGCTTTTAACTTTATTAATATAAACATATAAAGAGTCTGCCTAGAAAGGCATGTAGGAAATAAGCATATGAAGAGTTAACACACTTAAAAATCTCTTTGGTTGTCAGAATAATTAATGCTTCCAATAAACATGCTAATTAGTTGACATGGAGAATAATCTTCCTGCGTACATGTTGGACTTTACATATTATCCTGAATGCAAACACCACCTTATCATATCCTTACCTTTGAACACTACCTCTACATCATTTCCTGGGTTTAGACACTTGTTATTGACTATACAAAGAGCAGCAAAAAGACTTAATAAAATCTGACAGCAGGCAGCTTCTCCTGCCTGGAAAGATTAAGTGCTTAGCACTTTGCATTTCAATTACCTAAAACTAATGGAAAAATATTTTACATTTTAGCCCCTTATTTGGCAAATTGCTGGAGGAAAAAATATTTCTGATCTACAGTTACGTTTTTCTTTTAAAACTGGTTGAACAGTGGATTAATCTATTGGCTGCAATATATAACACTGCTTTTTTTAATTAAGCAGATATTATGCAAATTTTAATCAATACTACTGTGTGTCTTCTCTTTGCTAATTTGGCCACTGCCTGAATTTTAGCTCTTTCCTAATCTAAAAATATATTTTAGAACTGCTTCTATAAATTGTTTCCTATAAGTCATGACTATTCTAATCTTCATAAATTAGCTAAAATACTTCCTTATGCTTACCAAGGCCCATAAATGAATGTAATCAGCAGAGATTTTTCTGTTTGAATGGTCATTATATGGAATAAAACACCAACTTGAATTCCAGTTCTTCATTTGTTCTGTTTGAACTCAGAGTTTTTCATGCAGGAGAATGGTTATTTAAAGCAGCATATACAAACAACTCGAATCACACTGTTTACTGAATACTCTCTCGATAAATTATAATGATACCCTTCTTTTCCAGTGTTGCATATTTCAGTTTTAACAAGGGCAACAAATCTCTTGGGTTATGGAGAAAGGACTTGCCAATTTCAATATTTGAAGTGCTCCCTCGCAGAGCAATCATGTATTTCCCTGCAGGTACATCTTGGTTTAAATACTGTTAGTAAGAGTAAAAAGATCATTTTCCATCATGAAGGGAATGATGCAGAACATGGCTGGAAATGATATATGAAGTACAGCATAATTTTAAGGGTAAAGGCCTTGATGCTTCTGAGTTACTCACCCAAATGTTCCCCCTGTAGCTGTCGATGACATCTCTTGAGTGATATTGCCCTTTTAGCCTGGGCAGTTGCCAGCATTACCCTCATTTATCCTCTTCCTTTGGGACTAGAAATGATAATAGGGGTGAAGTATTCCTTTGAAGCAGCCATATTTATTAACAGATTGCACAAAATCCTGTTCCCTTTGAGTGCAGTGGAGGTGAGCTGCTCTTAGGGATGCCTCAGCAGCAAGTCCTTCATTAGAAGGGACAAAATTCAATCTGCTCCACGCTTGCTCCTGCCACTTTCTTTGGTTTTGGCACGTCCTCCCTGCAGAGCTCTGGTTATGTCACCAGTGCTGAGCAAAGGCTGCTTGTGGGAACACCAGACATTTACCTAAAAACCAGCTTGACAAAGATGTTGGGGTTTAAACTCATTTTCTCACTGTAGTACAAGAAAACTGCTTTTCAAGGCACAGAAGTCTGAGGGAATCTGATAATTTTGGAAGCATTTCTGCATGAGGCCAAAACACTCCTTTACATGAAAATGGTTGAGACAAACATCCAATCCCAAGTTTCTGTTATCTTTGTGATTATGGAGTTTCCTGAGGATGTGGGAAAAGGCTCAGGTAGCACAGGAACATAAACCAGTTTCTTCTGCTCCTTGGTTTACAAATGCAAGGCATGTCCAGCTGCCAGCAAATCATGAATTAAAACAAGAGAAGAGTTTTCCTTTATAAATTCCTGACCAGCTTTGTTTTAATTTTTCTGTGAAAAATGAAGATGTAATTTTGTTGCAGGTTTCTCTTGCAATTAATATTGCAATAATTTTGTTGCAATTTATTTTGCAGATTATTTATACCACACACTAAGCTAGTGATATGTGGTATAAATAATGTCTGATATCTCCAAATTACTTCATGAAGTAGAAAAGTGACTCCATAAGATTTTATAAACTGCCTCAGAGGGATGTGAGCAGCAGTCTGTCAGATGACAAGGTGCAGTGGCTCAGGAATAGCTCTGTGCAAGGGAAATGGGTGATGGATCATCCACTCACCAACTCCCTGAACTATCAGGGGATATATTTGACTGATTTTTAGTTAGGGAGCATGTAATCTCAATGATTGTCCTGAAAAAAAATTAGCATAGCTCCAAGTGCTAGGTCCATCCCAAGGATGGAACCCCATGGTCCATCCTGCATTTCCTCATGGCAAATACAGGTTTGGAAAAAATACTAAGTGGGCTTCTACTGTAACAAGGAGTCAGTGAATGTGTTGTAGCATTGGATGAAAATTATGATGAGAAAATCATAGAGGCATTTTGTAAGTGGGAAACTTCTCATTTCTGATTTTTTTCATGTTTGAAGTGGAGATATGCACTTAAAACTATTTATTTGATGGGCATGCAAGCATTTTACACCAGTCAAACCTTTCTCTAGCTCTTCTACTTTGTGCAGTCTAACACAAAACATATGTTTTCAACCCTAAGATTTTAATCAGACAGGCAAAGATATTTAATAATACTTCAGTAGATAAATTACTCTTCAATGGAAACGGCTGCATTAAAAATTGTTTGGCAGTGTTTGGTACACATTTCCCACTATCATGAATGTACTTATTTCAGTCTGTTTAATAATCAACAGTTAGCAACCTGCAACATGGAAAAGATAATAGAGTAGTTTGAGATTGCTGTTTGTGACAAGATTCTATTCTGTTATCATTTTTAAATACCTCTACCGAGGTAAGAGATGGTAAAAGGGGAAAAAGGGGAGTTCCTCAGGCAGAAGAGCTGTGTGCAGAATTCAACTCATAATCCTCCAGTATCTCATAAAATGTGCATATTACTGACAAAAAAAAAAATGGGCAAAGAGTATTGTGGAAGTGAATTATGGCTGCTGTCTCCCACTTGTCGTGGCAGCACAGAAGCATCACCTCTGAGACCACAGCCTTGAAGCAAATAGATAGCTTCAATTATCTAATTTTGATAATGAATGAGACCTGCTTATTGGAAATCTATATGTGGTTGGCAATGGCAAATGGTAACTGTGAATATATCCAGTGCAGGGTAGTGGTTAATTTACAGCCTCCTCTGAAATATAAAGTAGAAACGTTATTTCTAAAAATGAACACAGGCAGTATAAATAGCTGTGGCAGAATAAACAAACTTTGTCTTTCTTCTTAATGGCTTTAAGTTGTTTGCCTTTATATTTATTTACAAGTGAGCCATGGCTGGAGATCCTCATCTGGGGGTCAGGCCCTTTCAGGCCATGGTGAATAACTGAAGATAATTACTGTTTTGCTGAAAGTTTGGACAAAGTTTATAACAAGATGCCACATGTGAAAAACAAGGAAATAAGGGTCACATTTGCAGCAGTAACAGGTTAATAGATCAAACAGACAAGCTGACAGCAGTTCATGACATTTTTACCAGGAATTGTTCTCAACAATGCAGTGACATTTTACCATTAAACAGCCCATTGTAAATTTTGCATGTGGTTTTCCTCTATAGTCCCTAAGTTATGTACACAAAAAGGATGGCCAAAACCTTATTCTTGGCCTCTGTTTGACAGAGAGGCTTTTATGCAGTGAAATACCTTGCTCAAGTCAGTGAGAAAGTGCTGCCTCTTGGTCAGGTAGCCCTTGTGACATGAGGTGTCCTGCCACCTGCAAAGCACATTTTGACCATAACCTTAATCCTGTTGTATGGGAAATCTCTAGGATAAGCAAAGCCACTGATAGCTTGAAGGTTAGGATAAGGCCACCTTCTGAAAAGACACTGGAGAATGAGGAATATCCAGAATGGCTCATTCCTTTGTGTCCTGCATTCCTGTCCTAGGTGTCAATAGCTCCATATCCAGTTAAATTGTTGCACTGTTGTACAGACAGGAACGTGTCTAACAAAGGCACACAGGTAGGTGTAAGGCACTATCTGATAAATGGGATTCTAGTCTACAGGGGCTTATAGAAACTACATGTTGACTTCTGCTGTCTGACAGGAATGAGGACCATGCTGGGCATCAACCACAGGAGGGGTGAAGTCTGCAAACATTTCACAATTCTTTTTCCTTTCCAGTGGTGTAACTCCCTCCTCATGTGAATTCAGCTTTAACTGTTTGATTCTCACTCATGTGTTGAAATTCTTGCAGGAATAGAGATTTTATCATCCATGTCTCACTGGCAAGAGCATTCAAGTGTTGTTACATTTTCTTTCTGTGAAGATATTGAATAGGAGACCATAAACCAAGCAGCTGTGCCATAAACATTGTTTCCCTTCATTACTCCTAGGAAGGCATTTTTCAGATTAGGAATCAATTAAAGAAATTAACCAATTCCTTGGAATTGAGCTCAGGGAGACATGTAGTGCTTCTGCCCAGCAGCACAGACAGGTGAAAGAGAAGCCTTAATGTACTGTGGTCTGACAAATGCTCTGGGTCTGGCTTCCTGCCTGCAGAAACAAACCATTAACTAGCAAGAAGGAGCAACTTTTGGAACTCTGGCTGGATCTTGTGTATCCCTGTAAACCTAGGGACTTAAAAAATCTTAGGCAAAAGGCATTTTCTTATTTTCAGAGTAGCTCTCTTTTATGGGAGATCTTGCCAATATAAGTGTGGAAATCTCTGAGCATGAGATTGGAATATTTCACCAGCATGGCTGACAGTATCCCTGAATGCATCTTGTGGATTTATTTACCCTCTGGTCTATAAATGAGCATCGAATGGGAGTGGTACTCTTGTAGCAGACTCAACCAGCTTGAGTAGCTGTCATTAAAGCCTGTCAAGGAGCCTATTTGAGCTCTGGTAAAAAATGCAGAGGCAATCAAAGTCTTTGAGAAAATATTAGAAAGGCAGATGATTAAAACTCTGGGCAAGGTAGTAAAACTAGGGTAGGGGCTACAAGAATGAGGAAAAACTTTACCTGCATATTTGGAAGTGGCACATTGACACAGTAAGCCCAAACCAGTTACACATGGATTGTCACCAATGTTTCTGGTTCCCTTCACAGCACAGTTACTTCAGGAGTTGATGGGGCTTCTTTTTCCTGCCATCTGCACAATTTAGATATATATGGTAAATGCACAGCTAAAGCAAGCAATCTCAGGCAATGTGCTCTGGGATGATCCTGCTTGACCATGGAGGTTGGACCAGACCACTGTGGTCCCTTCCAACCTGATCCATTCTGTGGTTCTGTCATTCTCTGAAATCAAAACCAGAGACAGAGATTACCATGTGGGCACTTTTGGTACACTGACGGCACAAGGCAATTAGAAAAAATAGGATTTTGTTGGACAATTAAAAATGGGACCCTAGAAAATGCATTTGATCTCCAGTTTCAGTAATGGCACTTCATGTGTTTGATTTCAGAACTATTGATCTAAAACTGATCTCTATTTTCCAATGGCAGATAATGCTATTAGAGAGCCATGAAGAAAGTCATGCCTGCTGTTGGCCAACATGCTACCCTGGAAAGAGGACCTGCCTCCATCTATGCTAAGATAGGAAGTTTCTTATTGATATCTTCTGCCAATTTGGCTACAAAGATAATCTGTCTTTCAATAAAATGGCAGCCTAACATCCAGATCAATAACTGGGTCCCTCTCTGGCAGATAGAACAGAGTCAACCTTTTGCAAAGATTTTTTCACAGATATACAAATGCCAGTCAAAAAAATCACATCTGCAGGACTTTTACTGAATACTGATCAAAGAAGATCTAGTGTTTATTAACCAGGGAAATGGGCTTGCAGAGAAAGAGAAATATAAATGTGTTCAAGGCAATTGAAGGCTCAGAAGTGAACCAGTCAGCAGTGTGTGAATATCTCTCCTTTACTGGGAGCACTGGTGCACAGACCATTCCTGCTGCATTTCCCTGGTCCCTGCTGCCAGGGTGAGGGTGTGATGGCACATGGATCCTTTCTGCATGAACACACAACACCCCTTGAACAGCACTCAGCACCTCCTGTGGGCATGGAGATCGTGGAACACTGTGTTCTCCCTTTGTGCCTTCTGTGCAGAAGAGAAGAGATGCTGGGAATTATTTTTGAATGGAAAATCTGGGGAAATCCTTCTGTTAACAGCAGCATGTCCGTGACAATGACCACAGAAGGACACAACAACGAATGTATTTTCACTAAGGATAAGCACAAGATTTAATGGAATAGCTGAGATGAAAACTCTGCAATTTCTAACTTTGTATTTCTAACTTTGCCTTCTTTTTGCCTTATACAGGCCACAAGATTTATTAAAATTTTATGTAATTACAGCTTTGACCCATAAAATCTGCATGGATGATTTTAAAGTCAAGGATGATAAGGCCTTGAGATACAAACTTTAAAGGAGGCTGTGAGTTACAGCCTCAGTTATAAATCTTCACGGGATTGATACTTGATGGAAGACTGCAGTCTGCCACAGCACAGGGTGAGATTTGTCACTCTTACTCAAATTTAGTGAGTACATTGCATTCCGAGTCTGCCCACTGAAATCAGAGAGAGATGATGAAACATGGTCCTTTCCAAAGAGCATCCCAGAAAGGTGCATAAATAAGTACTAGAACCCACTGGAAAATAGATGGGTGTAGGTAACGCTTAAAGGTTTATTTTGTGTCCTGCCAAAAAAAATGGATACTTAAAGATAATACGAGGGAAGATTTTCCCATGCTATTATGCATTTAATTTCATTTTTATGGCACAATTTTTCATACTGTACATGGTAACTGAATGCAGCACCTGGATTAAAAACATTTATGTCTTGTTTCCTATGGAGGGAAATCAATCCTCTCCGTTCCTTGATGTATTTCCTATGGAAGAAAATCAATTTAGTGTATTTTCTTTTATGTGAGTTGGTTAGTGACTGTAGGAGGGGGGAAATGATAAGCTTTACGTAAGCATAATGAAAGAAAGTTATTTTGGCTGGCAATTAAAATAATTAAATTTAGAATGAACACAATTATGCTTTCAAGAAGGATCCAGGAATGCAGTTTCTATGAGGTTTGAAATGGACTTTGTAGTGAGCCAGGACAGTCATGTGTCAGCCACCAGAATTAATTCAAGGAGACTGCAAGGAAATGAGTTTTAGTGAAAGCTAGATTTGATAGGTGCCCAAATGCCAGTTCAGCCTCCTGAGAATGTTCCTCTGGTTCTCACTAAGGGATGAGAATAAAACCAGCCTCGCTGAAAAACATCCAGACCTTTATATATAAAAAAAGATGCTCTTGTCCCTGCTGCGTGATTGCCTTATTTTCTTTTTCCCCAAAGAATTGATGATTGAAAACAGGGAGACAACTCATTGTAGTTCGTTTCAAGGCAAGGAGAGGAGATCATGCAACAGTGAAAAAATGTATTACAAAATAAAAATGGCCTGATCAAAGTTATCTTGATCTCTGATGGAAACAGAAACTCTGCACTGCGCTGAAGGAAATGAGATATGGAAATGCAAACAGCCCAATTTCAGCCTCAGCCTCTCTCTGTCACCCTGTGCTGGCCAGTGTCCAGCTCTGGGTGTGCACATGAGACCCGAGGGGCAGCTCAGGGCCTCCCTGGGGGGACATGTGGCAGGGGAAATGTAATACTGTTAATGGATAGGAAACTGCAAAGAGAAATCCATGCCCCTGGTGATTTAACAAACCCATGACAGAGGTCAAAGACAGACTGGATTTCCATGAAAAAACATTTCTTTCATTAGAAACTGTTCTGAAACACAAACTTTCAGTTGAGAAACTGCGTTTCTTCAGGAGAAGCTTCCCTGGACAAATTTTAGTGTTCTGAAACAACCAAATAACAAAAATGGGCTTTACTAGTATATTCCTCTAAGGCAAAAGCAGACAGACACACTCTCTTTGTCAGTGGTGTTGATGTCAGAGATTTTTCAGGAATTCACAGCCACATCGCTGCTTTTGCCACTGGTAATTATTCAGTCTTAAACAGCAAACTCTTATTTACGTAATGAGGTAATATTCTTTAAAGTAGCTCTCATAAAATGGCACTAAACTTTGCTAGGATTTAATATCTTTTAATCTCTTTGTTGCAAATCTGCTGAGTTTAGGAGTAAACATTTTAAACATTTTTCTCTGCAAATCCACAAATCAAGATGCATTCTATCTGACAGCCCCTCATTTGTAAAGATGTTGTCAGTCAGATCTTGTCTTCAACAACATCTTTCTTATAAAGCTGTCATTCTGGAGAGTTTTCAGTCAAGAGGAGAAGAGGCAATAGAAATCAGAGCTTGGGATCTGCATGTAATATATGGATGGGATAAAATGACTGCCAAGAATGCTCTGCACACACGACTGGGGCATGTTAGCACCTCCTGTTAAGATAGGGCAGAGTCACAGCTTTCCCTTTGCTTTCTCAGAGCTGCTTTCCTTCCTGCTGCCTCCCACAAGGGCTGGGGTGGTGGATCCAGCCTTGGGTGGGCAGGGAGAGGGCAGGAGGGTGCCCAGAGAGGTCTTACTTCAGGACAGGTCACCTTGCCCCAGTGTGAATCCTGGAGAAAGCCTCTCCCAGGCTCATGCCCTGTAAAAGCTGCTGGCTGCTCCTCAGGGTGAAGCTTCCATTTCCCCCTCTGCTGTGCTGCCCCAGGAGCTGGGAGCTGTGCTGGCTCTGAGTGCCTGCTGTGCTGCTTGTTCTGGGTTGTGTTGATGATATAGCTGGAATCTGAAACACCAACATGACCGAGGTCAGGGAGGCTCAACAGGCTCAGAGTTCACAGGAGAAAATAGCAGTTACAGTCCCTTTTTATGCCTTCAAACAGTATTTAACCAGGAAACCTCTGCCTTCTGTGTCCATTCATTCTCTCAGCTGGAAAAAAAATGGCTGATGTTTCTGTTTAAACAAGAAGCTCTGGATCAGCTCCGGAGTTGAGGTCAGGCAGCTCATGAGGAGCATTTAACAGGCGTGATGGCCTTGGCTGTTTTTAGGTGCTGCTTTGGGCAGCCTCTGTGGTGTCCCACCACTGTGAGACCCAGGTACGGCCCTGGGAAGGAGGAGTCCTCTTCCCACTGTCAGTGGCTGGAGTTAAACCAGGTGACTTGCAGTGATCTCTTTCCTCCCTGCCAAGTGAGAGTCTGGACAGCAGGTAAAGCCCATCTGTGATTCGATTTATGAGAGAAAAGGCATTAGAAGAGACAGTACAAAAATGAGGATATTGCATGATTTCCTTTATACTATTTCCCCTTGATGTTTGCACCTTCTGCAGAGAACAGCAGGCAGGGTGCAAAGTCCTCTGGAGTTTTATGGAGAGGAAGGGGGAAATGAGGAAAATACTGCAATATCCATGAAGTTAGTGGGAAAATTTTACTGGTTTCATTCTATCTCAGACCACAAGATTTTTTTCAGTACTCAAGACACTTTATTTAAGTAATTACACTTGAGCAGATTTGGCTCTCAGCATTTCCACTGTGAAATCTTAATTTATCTGGAACTAATGTTTTACATGGTGTATAGAAAATAATTTCAACTTTTCTCTAACTAAAGGAAAAAAGGAACTGGCACTAAATAAACGTCTTGGGCCATATGCAAACTTTGGTTTATGTCAAGGTTATTGTTTCTCTGGAGTGATAATAAAAATTAAATAACCTGAAGAATTTGTATTTTGGGGAAAAACTCACTCACACCTAACTTATTATTATTAATGACATAGTTCAGATCATTGATTTTACATCCCGTATGGTTTAGCTAATGATTACAGAAAGGCCTTCAAAGACTGTGTATTAATGACATCAATTATCACAAATGATAGTCTTTATGAATTGTCATGAATATCAAGTGACACTTAGGATATGAACAACAATAGCATGTGATGCAGGAAGTTATGTGAAGCAATTAAGGTCAGGAAAACTTTACTCAGTACCTCTTTTAAAAAAAGGTTATTCAATTATAATAATGGAATAATGGTCAATTCTCAGCAGACAAAAAAAATTCCTTCATCTGGTTTCCTTCTGGGTATTTAGTAATGGAGCTCCCACCTGCTGTGTAACATTTTATCACGTCATTTCCAGTGAAAACAATTTGCACTGGCAGCACTAATTGAGTGGAAGCTTTCACACATTATTTTTGAAGGAATAAATATCCTGAGTTTTGCATGCAACCACATTCTTTGCTCTCCAATTCCTCACTTCTAATAGGAATTTTTAAAAGCCTAATTTTACTAATTTTTTAAAGGAAAAAGACAAAGGGAATAAGGAATGAGGGAGTGTGTGATGCTTCACTGTGTGCCTGTTGTACAGTGTGATGGGTTTTGGTTATGTTTGGCCCTGACTCCCTGGCTTTGCCAACCTTACACAGCTTGTGCATGCAGGAACCTGCACCTCACAGCAGGGGCAGAGTGACAATTAGTGCCTGTCATTAATTATCCCACAATAAGCATTTGTGGAGAGCCCACAGCCAGTCAAATCTCGCAGCTCCATGCCCTCTGCCCAGGAGGCTGCCTTGTGGCAGTGGGGACAGCACAAGGTTCAGGGCTGAGTGACTCCCTGCCCTCCCTGTTGGGCAGTGCTGAGGTTTGGGCTGGGGAAGGCACTTTTGGGGCACACTGAGATGGGCAGTGCTGAGGTTTGGGCTGGGGAAGGCACTTTTGGGGGACACTGAGCTGGGCAGTGCTGAGGTTTGGGCTGGGGGAGGCACTTTTGGGGCACACTGAGCTGGGCAAAAGGCTGGGGGAGCCATCACCAGTGGGAAGATGCTGCTGCTTTGGGCTGCCCTCAGTGCTGGGCTGTGCATGGGAGTGACCAAGATCCCTGAATTATCTTCACTGTGAGCTTTGAACAGCTCACAGATATTGCTGTATTTCACTGGAAAGAAGAAGAAAGAAGTTAAAACCGAGTCTTTTTTTAGCTGAGAAGATGAACTGTAAGAGTTTTGCTTTTAGGAGGCTTATAAATGCTTATGAGCCCCATGGATCTGTTTAATGCTCTGTTCCACTGCAGTTTCCCTTTGAAGTGAGAGACTTCTGATAAAAGTGATGTACTTAATGCTTAGAGCAGAATTTATATTGTGGTGAGATGTGAAAAGCCTTGGCCAAGGATATGGAGCTCGTTGCACGGGTTCCTGTGGTCAGGCAGATAAAGGCTCTGTCCTGAGGAACACCTAGGCTGCACCAAATGTCATAAACCTTCAGTTTAACTGAAGAAAACAAATTATGGTTAAGGGCTAGTTCTTCAAAAGAGCTCCTGAAAAATGGAATTCATCTATTCTGATGCCTTTTCTCCACGGCCTAATAAGAATCCCAGCAAATACATCAAATGGGAGGTAAAGGGAACTGGTGTGATGAGAACAGGGTTTGCTTCAGCTGGGAGAGAAGGAATGAAACCAAATGGGTGTGGGGAGCACAGGATTCATGCTCCCTCACAAATGTGATGTTAGATCATATGCAGAGGTGAATATCTGTACTGCCTTTCTTGGAATCATACTATTACCAACATTTTCCTACAGTTTCTGCCTTGGACTGATTCATTGCCTCCACATTTGTCTGGAGGGATGTGACCCTGGAGAACGCTTTGCCTGAGCTAAGTGTCTGTGGAATTGCAGGGGGCAAGTTCCTGGGGGTGGCTCTGCCATGAGGATGTTTTTTCACTTCAGCAGACTTTCAAAAAAATGATTTAAAGTGTTTGCTGACATAGTGCCAGTAACACTCACCACGAAGGCCCTCATCCCTGCCACTGTTCAGTCTAGAAAAGCACTGAAGTTAAATCACATTTCTGGCTCTGGGATGGTTTCTCTGTGGTTTCAGGAAAGCTACTTTGCTGCTGTCTGTCTCCTGTGAGGAATGGAGGGCAGTGATGCTTATCAGCTTCACAAAGACTTTGTGATAATTAATATTTTAAGATGAAAAGCTACTAGATTTTGTAACAGAATTTTGGCTTATGTGTCTGCTGATTGGAGACAAGAAGCGCAATAGATGAAATTGCTCAAAGACAAATCAAAATAATTTCAAACTCCACTGAGGTTTAAATAAACCCACTGTAGCACATTCATTTTTCTTAGGGATATGTAATAACTTAGAAAAAGTATTATAATGGACAAATATAAATTTTAAGTCTCACCAGCTCAGCTCTGCCTCCTTTCTTGTGCAGTGGTGCTATGAATTTTCTCTTCAGGCTGCCAGCTACTGATGGAACTTCATATCATCTCTTGCCATTAAACTGTGGTTGAGTTCAGTTTTAAAGCAAAATTCTGAAGAGGGGGGTGTGTAAAGGAAATGGACACTTTGAATTTTGTGTTTGAACTCTAGTTATCCCACTTATCTTTTCAATGTTTATTTCAAGCACAAACTCTTTTTTTGTGCCCTGTGGTCCTGTATATCATCTTGGATCCAAATTAACGAAAGTACCAAAGTCATCTCCAGCTCCCTGGCTTTGACATTTTGGCACTTCCTCGTTCCTCATTTGAATTGAGTTTGTGGCTAAAAACTGTAGTGTCATCCACA
Organism: Trochalopteron elliotii; assembly: GCA_024734555.1. Taxonomy (NCBI): domain Eukaryota; kingdom Metazoa; phylum Chordata; class Aves; order Passeriformes; family Leiothrichidae; genus Trochalopteron; species Trochalopteron elliotii. The sequence continues at coordinate 615,278 of JANPWX010000201.1, forward strand.
ATGCTGAAAAATCATTTGGTTCAAACAGACTTCAGTCTCTTCAAGGATCAAAAGTGTAATAGATGAAAACACAGTATGTCAGGGGCTTTGAGTGTTGATTTGAGACATGTCAGACCCAAATTTCCTCCTTCTTCCTTGGAGTTAAAATGAAATGCTAACGATACACTGGATAGAATACAAAGTAAAATAGTTTTCCAACTACACTGGTAGAAATCCTGTGCCCTCTGATCCCTTGCCCTGAGTTTCTGCTGATAGTTATTTAACACATTTCAGAATGCTTTCTTCTGTGTTCACGCAGCTGATGTGAACCAGCCTGCAAGAGAACCCTGACCATTCAGCCTTGGTACAGCATGAAAGACATGAAGCAATTTAATGTTATTTATTGTTAGCTGACTGATTAGATTTACAAGAAATTGTCAAATCTTAAACCCCCCAAATAATCATTTCTCACCCAAAAAAAAAAAGAATTTATTATGCCATTAATTTTTTTCCTAGCAGGTTTTCCAAAGTGAAATCACTAACTGCTATAAATTTTTTATTGCACATTTTAATTTATTTCTCACTCCAGTTAGGGAACATCCCAAAGATGTATCTTGGTGTTATCTACTGTCATTATTTGCCATTCATAGAGAAAATATTTGTAGCTACTTATTCTATCCATCCTGAATTTGAAACCTGTGTCACTTATCCTTTTCTGTTTTTATTTTGTTCTGGAAGGTCAGAGCAATAAAGAGTTTAGTTTTTAGAGAACTGAATGGGAAGGAGCAGATGCCTTCTGCAGACATGCAGCGACACAGGGGAAGGGGATGAAGGTGAAGGCAAAACAGCAGCAATTCAAGGCATTTCAGTGCTAAGACTACACAAAAGGAGTATGGATTTACCTTGCTTGAGGCATCCAGGTTAGGAAGGTAATTGCACTGGGATGTCTGCAGTCAGCAGAGAGTCAGAGATGCTTTCAGGGGGAATGATCTTTTTCTGTGTATTACATGGGGTCAGCTGCAACTACAATTCTACCCAAATGCTCCAAAATGCCCCAAGCAAGGCAGAGCCTTGGTGCTTGTTAGCACTGCTTTAAGTGGTTTATGCTCTGCTCTCTGAAGGAGCTGAGGGTGCAGGTGCCTCTGCCTAAGCACCCACTTTCAGAAGCTCCAGCATATAAATTTTCACAGGGATAAAAATTTTCCTGCATGGGGGAAAACCATTTTGTGAGGAATATCTGGTGTGAAAATAAAGTACCAGGCTTGCACATTTACTTTATGTGGATAACTACACGAGGGACCTGGGGAAAGGGATTAAATATCTCAAAATGGCACCAACTGCTTTTTGACCTCAGCATAGATTTAATACTCAGTTCTGGTGCAGGGGGGCTCCAAGCTGCTGGAAACTTGAATTTCAGTAAGGATGTGAAACTTGAACATCAAAAAGGCAGGCTGGGATGCTTGTAAGAGGAGTGTAAAAGTTTTTGGCAGAGAAGTACATAAACAGAGACTAAGACTGGGTGTTGATTGTATGAATAATGAATGTTTCCCAAGTGTTTAGTGCAGGGCTCTCATTTCCTCCAGTATAAGGGACATCTCTGTGGATAAAATATCTCACATTTGGTATTTTCAAACCATCAATCGTTTACAAAATTCCTGGAAGATTTCCATGCAGTTGCAAGTAGTAACTGGCATAGGAGAATACAAAAAGAATCAATATTAAAACCATCTTCATAGCTCAGAAAATCTAGTCTGGGAGTCAGATTAATCTGAGCTTGAGAAATATTTAAACAGTGAAGTGCTAGTTGCCTCTCAGTGGATTTGGCAAATGGACATTTCCACTCTGTTATCCAGGCTGCCAAACCCTTAAAGTTTTTCCTGCTGTGTCTGACTTTGCCCTCCCTGGGCAGCCACCCCAGGCCATCAGGACTTCAGTGAGTGTGGCTGTGGGCAGCGTGGTGGCCACACTTGGGGCTGTTGTGCTCAGAGAAGGGGGGACCCAGTTAAGTGATGCTTTCTATTTTTGCCTGAAAGTTTCTGGTTTTCACTTCAGGCTCACCCCTAGCCCTGCAGCACAGGGATGTGTGGCCAGTCACACGATTGTCTGAGCTGTTAAAGCTCCTGTGTTCTTCTGATGTGTTTTAGTGGGAACTGCAGCTGGAACTGGGGACTTCTGCAAAGGGATGAGCATTTCCAGCAGCTGGTATTGTTAGACTCAGCACTGCTGAAGACAGTTTATGGGATTGCCTTTGAAACTTACTGCACAGATGAAACTCAGCCTGTTTTCTCTCTTTCATTCCTGTCAAACACTGACTGACTGCTCTTTCCCTGCAGCTGACTGTCAGGATGAGATACCAAAATAGGAAGAGCACACTTTCATTATTTACGTGTCAGACAGAAGGGTGTGTAGCAAAAGGAGATGATGGGGAGTATTAAATCCTTCAAGCAAAATGCTTAGGAAAGCATTAAGTCAGTCTTAAAGGCAACTGAGTGCTACATCTTGGTGCACCAGCTCTGCTGACACCCACTGCACCCACACTGCAGACAGGAGGTGCTTGTAAGAAACAAAAACACAAATGTGGGCAGGGTGCTGAGAGGTCACACATCTCTTAACTGTCACCTCCTCCATCCCATAATAGATTATCTATAAGACAAACCAAACACAGCACTGCTTTGCCTCACTGGTGTGCCCAGTCTGTGCCTATATCACTCCATGGGTGGTGGAGCAGGAAAGGTGGGAATTATGGCTTTTATACATAATATCATTTAATACATCTTCATTTTCCTTTATGTGTGTTAGTGTAAGTGAAATTCAAGCAAAGTTATGATTTAGGAACTTTATAATAGCCCTTGTGGTGAAAAAATTGTCCAAAGCCTTCTTCTGCACAGGTTCACCTGCAGCTGCTGCACCTCTGCCTGGCGTTTCAATGTCCCTCCGAGGGACAAACCCAAGTGTCACACAAACTGCACAGCAGGAGATGACTGAAAATGTCTAAAACACCTCAAACTGCTCTGCTTTCAGGTTTGGTTTCTGTCTTGTTAAACTTTCATTCTCCTGACCAGCAGAAAGGGGCCATGTGGCTGGGTGGAATGAGGATGGCACTCAGTCCCCACATGTGAGCTCAGAGGTGTGAGTGGGGTTTTCTGAAGGGCACCTCCTGGAAATGGATCCCAGTCTGGCTGGACTACAGGCTGGAGTGAGAGCAGTTCTGGAGCCCAAACTCAGACCCCCCTTTTGCAACCATGCCTGGTGGCAGAACTGAAATGCTGCCAGTGTTCAGCCCTTCCCTATAACCATTTTTGAGGTTGTTTTTCAGCCACCTAAAGATGTGGAGTTTTTTTAAGGGGACAGACTCAGACCATGCTGCCATGCCTGTGCACTGCAGCATGGCAGGTACAGCTGTGTCCCCTCCTCTGACGTGTTCCTCAGATGGATTTTATAAGCAGATGAATTATGAATGAGTTTCACTTGTCAAGAAAATCCCAAGGAAAACATGACATTGAGCATCACGCCACTCGTGGCATCCAGAAGTTATTTGAAAATTAATGGGAGATTATTTGCCACTCAGCTCACACAGACATCTGAATCTGGGTACTGCCAGCTACTGCAATGTTTTACGTGAGAGCATGTGCAGAATGTTTTTAAAAGAAGAAATATCATTCTGGCTTTGTAAAAAATAATCATTATGCAGTTGCACAATTAGCAGTTTCAGCAGTGAATCTGCAGTTCATCAGTACAAATGTTTAATGTGCAAACATGCAAATACTGTGAATTCATTGAAGGCTGATTAAATAACATGATAGGAGCAATACATTCTTTAGTGAGAATAAACACACATTTAATTTTATCTCATCATGAGAGCTGATTTTAATGTTGTTAATCCTTTTCTAAAGATGAAATGTTGACAACACATATTCCTTGCTATAAGAATAAATTAATATTGATTAATGTGAATTACTTAATTTAAACTGTATTGTCATGTCATACCACTTACATTTCTTCTGAATGATTTTAAAAGCAAGAGAAGCTTCAGAGTTGCACAAATAGATGAGTAATTATATTTATTTTAATTTTTTTATAGCTATCTTTTTCAAGGTTTTCTTCATCTGTATGCAAGAAACTTTGAGCCTTGGTAAAATTCTCATGCAGCAGCTTTTATCCAACTAAACTTGTCCTTAGTGAAACACAGTAGAATAAGTCATTATGGGTATTATTCCTCTCTTTCTACTTGTGTCCATATTTCAATAATTGCATTAACCTTGGCCAGACACTACGGTGTTTTCTGGGGTAGAGTAGTAAATGTTTAGGTAAATTCTGAAACCTTTATGGGTTTGATGTGTTCAAGGAATTAAAATATTTGCACTTTCATGCGTGTGCTAAAGTTACTATATCGTGATTCTCTCCATTGCTTCTTGATGTGTGAACGAAGAAGTTCAAAGCATGGAGGAAAAACTTCCTAATCTATGTAATTGCTTAACATTTTCCTGTCTCTTCACACATATATGAAAGAAACCAGCAGGCTATGTGATCTTTAAAAAAAATCTTCTAAGGTATAGAGACTGAAAATGTGGTGTGAACCATGGGCGTGTTTGGGCTCTTTTGAATGAATGTTTTGTGGCATCAGGTAATACTTGAAGGAGAGCACCAAAATGGGACAGTGTTTATTAGGATTTTTAGAAAAATTTCGTAAATATCACCATGGCAAAGAAGGTTCGGAATAACTCTAGGATATAGCAGAAAGATTAGAAAGGATGCTGTAGGAAATGTTGTATAATTTCTCAATTTCCCGGGCAAATCTGGCAAGAATGGCAGTACTAGTTGGAGGAGAAATTGTGGTGTTGTGGTGTGATTGGCACAGGCAGTGTTGTGGTGCTCTGCAAATCTGCCATGACAATGACTTTCTACTTCTTGGGTTGCATTTCCCAGATCCCAAGTCAGCTACAGAGTGTAATCACATGCTAAGTCTGTCTTTATTCAAGATGTTCTTGAGGATGTTTATCTTTCAGGAGCTTCAGTGGCACCAGGCCGATACCCAAAATCGAGCACGTATTTAAGAGCTTTTCCAAAGTGTGGTTCTGTCCTGAGTTAGAGCAGTGCAGTGGAAATGTTTCAGAGAAGGAAACAACTCCCTGCTATCTCCTTCTGTTTGATCACAGCCTTTTTGATCTGCAGCTGCCTGTACTTTTTAATGGACTGCTTTCCAAGTAGGGCCATGAAATGTCACTTATGGCTGCTGAGGAGCAGAACACTTTGGCACTGTGGGGAGAGCGGTAATTCGGGAAAGAGGAGGGTAGCTGGAGAGCTGTGCCCAGGAGGCAGCGTGTGGCTCCCTGTAACCCAGATCCCTGCTGCTTTGAATCCTTTCCAAGCACTGCAGTGCAAATAACTAATAATAACAGAGCTGTTGCTGGGGGAAAGAATCATCCTTGTAAGTAAGTTCACATCAGATGCAGTGGGATGCCTGCAAACTTGAACGTTAGACTGGGGGGAACAAAGCAGGAACCATAAGCTTCTTAGATTTGCAGGGGCAGTTTTGTATGAGTTTTCCCAGCTTCCTGTGAGGAGAAATATTTTCAAAATGGGTCTGATTGCTAATCTGATTATGCCAGCTCGGAAGTTAAATTGAAACATGAAAAAAATGAAGGCATTTGGAGTTATGAATTAATTAAAAAACTAATTAGGACAGATAAAAGCAATGCAAGCCAGGGAATTGTTTTTTTTATCTTGGAATAAGAGCATTTAAATTGAAAAGATGACATTAAACAAAGCCTACAAACAACTGGAAACCATGTTAGGAGAAAGATAAGTCCTAAAAGGGGATTTTTTGTTTTACATCATGATACTGCTTTCCAAAACGTATTTCTGAAAAGGGAACAGCAGCTTAGAGGAGAGGATGTCTGTAGGCTAAGGGACAGCTGGAAAAAAAATGCTGAATGGAGACTGAGTAGATGGGAGAGATACAGGGCTGGTGAGTCTCAGCTCCACTATTGTCTGTTAAAGGAGTGGCCATGGGTGGCAGTGCTGCTGTACATTGGGATTTTAGGGCAGGATCATTTGTGGGACACTAACTCCCAACTGGGTGATGGGGAAATCCATGGCCCTGGGCCATCCCTGCCTGCACCAGGCATTGCTCCTGCACCATGAGTGGTTGCAGGCCTTTGGAGGACCAAGAGGAAGAGGAGGATGTTTTCTAATCACAAGTACAGAAAAGTTGCATTCAGACTTTTTCTTTCAGAGCAAATTGTCCAGGAATGTATAATGAGTGCCTCAACCATCTGTCCATAACACCTTTGGTATGAAAATGTTGCTGGGCTGGTTAATATATGCTAACAGTGAATACAAACTGCAATGAATGATGAAACATCGGTGCACTGACTGGAGGAGTCAGGGATTACTTCCAGAGATCAGATGAGAAGAAACTCGTTGCTCTCAAGCACTGGAAAACAGCTAGAGGGGGACAGCCTGGACACACTGACACTGCTGTGAGGCCCTCAGGCACCAGATCTTCCCCACTGGGGTTTGTACTGAGAGCATCCATAACAAATAACCAGGGAGGGCTGCTCAGAAGGTGAGCACTGCAGGCCTGGGAGTCCTGACAAACAGAGGGCTCTGGAGAGCATCCCTGGCATGGTGCAGGGGCAGAGAGAGCCATGCTGTGCCACCCCACCCCAAAGGATCCTTTGGGTGCCACTGCCTTGAAAAGTGGGCATACTTCACTTCACACTTCACACACCCTGGGCACACCAAATTTATGCTGCTTTAGACAGGTCACCAAATCCATTGCTACAGCTCCCTTGAAATGCTGTAATAGTCACTGCTGTAATACATTTTAAATCAGAAAAAGCTTTAAGCCCAAATGGTCTTACCAGTAAGAAAGAGTCCCTGCTCAGAAAAGCTGGAAGCAGCATAAGTATTAAGGAAGTTAAAGCAATCATTAACATTAATATATTTCTCTCCTCACTTACACGAACATGAGAAAGAGAACCATAGAGGTGATGTATAATATTCATATTTCTTAATGCATTACAGGAAACTGTTCAGACACTGCAGAGGAAAGACAGATAAAAGGACTTGTATAGAGGAGTAAATGTATATGTCCCTGAAATGTGCTGCAGTATGGGATGATCACTCAATCTGGAAGACAGAGACTGCATGGCAGCTACCTGGCTCTGACTTATTGAATTCTCTGGCTGGTAGCTAAGATTGCCTATTCTTGTTGAATTATCTATTAACAAGCAGCTTAAACCAAGCAAGGAAAAAACCCAACCAACCAGCCAAATGAAATCCCCCCACTGGAAGGAAGGAAGGAAGGAAGGAAGGAAGGAAGGAAGGAAGGAAGGAAGGAAGGAAGGAAGGAACTGCCGCAGATACTGGGGTCC